>JAECUM010009013.1:0-95123 GCA_016617855.1 Megalonaias nervosa
TATATATATATATATATATATATATATATATATATATATATATATACATACAGCAATATAGTTATTTTAAATGGACTTTACTCGTAACGATAGGATTCAGTTCATAAATGCCATCATATACATGCATTTTACTCAAATACAGTTTGGTTGACTGAAATTTTAATAAATTTACACAAGGCTATGATGCAACTTCCAGGCTTAAGGTATTGGACATCCATATTTCCAACCATGAATATCCAGGACTACACAAATATAAAAAAAAAATTAATGGAACCCCTGGAATAAACAGCTTAAAGTTTTTTATTTATATATTTATTTCACGTTATTTGTCAACAAACATGTAAAAAAAAGTTTTGTGTAATAATATTATTCTCTTATTTAAGAAAAAGCTGTACTTACAACAGTAAATTTTACCAATACAGACTATGCGGGGGGAGGGGGGAGGTAGGATTCCCCATTTTGTGTCAGATATTGGAGAAATCACTTCAGGCTAATAAGAATGTGGCAAACATCTTTGATCCCTCTCTCAGTTGGGAATGGAAGTTTTTGTATTTGTAGAATTTTTTTTATTGACAGCTGCCTTTGCATGGTGATAAATATTTTCCAGTCCTTAAAGTGGAATAAAATAAGCCTATATTATGATTAAAAAAGTAATTTTAAAACATCAGGATACAGATTTATAAAATTATTTTTACTTTTTCAGATTTCTTATGAAAGGCAAACAAAATGGAGGCAGAGGTTCTGAGAGAAGTTCCAGAGTCATTGAAGAGGCTGGTTCGACTGATTGTTCGTGGATTCTATACCCCGGAACATGCCATTGTTATTGACATGCTTGTTCGCAATCCTTGCATGAAGGAAGAAGATTTATTGGAGCTCCTGAAATTTGAACAGAAGCAACTGCGTGCCATAGTGAATTCACTGAAGAATGATAAATTTCTTAAATCAAGACTCAGAGTTGAAACAGATGAAGAGAAGAAAATGAAGAAACACAACTATTACTTTATCAATTATCAGGTGTTTGTCAATGTTGTCAAGTATAAACTGGATCATATTCGGAGAAAAATCGAAATGGAAGAGAGAGACAATACCAGTAGGGCATCGTTCAAGTGTCCAAGTTGTCAAAAGACATTTACAGATCTGGAAGTAGACCAGCTGTTTGATTTCATGAGCCAAAAGTTCATGTAAGTCAAGTCAAATATATACTGTATAATTATACATTCCATCTATACCTATTTTCACTGCATGCATGTGCCATTAAGGTACTGATTATATATGCACCTGACCTGAGAAAGACTGAATAATAGGAAGTGACAATGCAAACACTTACATATTCCTTTATTGTTATGAAGGGATGCATCATATCTTTGTTGTTAGAACATCAGATTCATAATCTAAGGGTTACTGGTCCAGTACTCACCCAGGCCAGCCCATATCAGTGACTTGGTGTGTCCTTGAGAAATGCACTTATGTCCCATTTCATTGCCAGTGATGCGCTCAAAGTACCATTAAATCCAACAAGCAGATATTATTATCATGCATACCTCTATTTCACTGGAAAGGTTTGAGTTTGTACTCATCAATACTAAAGTAAACAGCTACATCATAATGTCATTTTCTGAAACTGACCCATTAAATGTGACATGTTCACAAAATTACATTGCTTGTATTTAAGTGAGCCATTGTGCCAGTAAGTGCAGCAAAAGACTATCTCTCCCTTTAATTGAAGCATGGAGATTTGTTTCAAAGAAGTTTTTTAATTTTATCTTACAGAGGAATTCTGAAATTTGACAAATTATATGCCAGAAAATAAAACCAAAATGCCCAAGAATCAGAAAATTCCCATTTGCCGTACTTAATGGTTTACTTTTTTGTTTTTAGCTCTTGATTTATTATCACAAACTAGAATAAATATGCTTAAAAACATTATGGGTATGTTCCTCCTTTTCTTCAAAATATAGACACAGTTTCTATAGTACTGTGCACCAGATGATACGGGTACCATAACGGCAGAGTGTCACTGAACGCTGGATGAGACCAGTACCATAATGGCAGTGTTATTGAGTACTGGGCAATATCAGTACCATAATGTCAGAGTGTCATTGAGCACTGGGTTTATATCATTACAATAATGATAGAATGTTACTGAGCATTGGGCGATAGCAGTAATGTAATGGCATGGTGTCACTGAGTACTGGGCAATATTAGTTCCATAATAGCAGAGTGTCATTGAGTACTGGACAATATCAGTTCTATAATGGGAGAGTTTCACATGATGATAATATAGTCATGCCTTTTAAAACTATCATGGAAATATCTATTGACTGATTCTTGATAAGAGTAACTTTGCTGTCATTATCGATGTCAATAAAATAAAACTTTTAACATTAGTCTCATTTTGGAATATGCATTAGAAGTCTAGTCATCTTGTGTAAATTATTCTGAAAAACTATTCAGTTTTAATTCACAACAATCATCACTTGTCTTTGTAAATGTGCAAGCAGCAATGCCGTCTGCTCTAAAGCTGGCTGGTAATCAGTTTAAAAAATGGAGGGAAATAAAAAATGTATGCATTTTTTATGAAATCATTAATGAAAACTGTCCAGATTATATGTGAGATTTCCTGGGGATGTCTCATACAGCCTAAGAAGTTTAAACAAATTAGTGATACTCCAAACTCTAATTTCTTTATATCAAATCTTGTAATTAGCCAGAATGATAAACTAGATGTTAAGGCATGTTCTTTTGTACCAGTTTATCTTACAATTCTATCTACTCAAAAATACACATTCCACCTCTTTCAAGATATGTATTTTGACTAATGAAAAGATCAGAATGTTTGCTTCACATTTGTAAATGTCCAGCAGTAATATTGCATACATGTAAAAAAAAAAAATACAGAAGCAGAATTCACATAATGTCCTTTGTTGACCTATGCTGGTATAGCATCTGCGCCAGGTGTTTTGCCATTTGACAGCAGGTCAGTTGCCTTCTCAGTTTCAGTCAGAGGTGGAGGATCAACAAATAATATGTTGATTTCCATCTCGGGCAGTTGACATGTTGCCTCCTCATTGTTGGATGACTGTTGATTGAAGATGTTGTTAAAGCATTCTGCCCATCTTTGAAATATCATTTCTTTGTCAGTGAGCAGTGTAATTCTGTCATCACTCAGTATTTGAGATGTTTTTGATGACTGTGGCCAGTAGCTTGCCTTCAAAGCATCATGAAAGTTCCTCATGTCATTCCTGTCTGTTGGACTGAATTTCATCTGCCTTGTTGCTCATCCATCAGTCTTGCAACCCTCTGTGTTTGCATTTGACAGTCCTCTTGATGTTTTTGAAGGCCGCCTTCTTAGATGATGAATGATGCTTTCAGACTGCCAATGTTTCTCGTTCAGAAGTCTCTGTATGGCAGCATTGTTCTATCAAACTAATTCTAATGTTTATTGTAATGGGACCCAGGGTTTGGATGCAGCTTAGTAAACAGTTTCTGCAGGATACCAAGTTTTCATTGTTATTTTTGGAGTTCATGTCAGTTGATTACAGTTGGATGCACAGTTCTTCAAATGCCTGTTTCACATTGTCCTGTTTCATTTTAGAGATATTAAGCTATTTGGGCACTTTTTTGCCTTGTGGTCATCTGCAAGGCTGAACCTGGATATTGAGCTTGGAGACTATGAGCTTATGGTCAGTCCGGCATTATGCACCTCTCATGGCCTTTGTCACTTGGATATCCTACCTGTCTCTTCTCCAGTCAATAACATAGTCAGTGAGATGTCACTGCTTAGAGCATTGTGCATCCAAGACATCTTGTTGCAGTTTGGCAGCAGAAGATTGTGTTGGTGATTTGGAGGTTGTGTTCAGCGCATTTCATCAGTAGGAGAGCTCCTTTGTTGCTGCATTTTCCAAGACACCTGGTCATGTCTGGTGATCTGTGCCAAGTCTAGCATTGAAGTCACCAAGGATGATGAACTTACCTGCCTTCAGTACTTCTGTGATAAGAGACTCCAGGTCTTCATAAAATTTGTCCTTGATCTCATCTTGGTTGGTCATGGTGGGTACATAAGCCATGAGGACAATTACATGTCTTTTCTCAGACAATGGGAGTCTCATTTGCATTAGCCTGTTATTCATGCCCCTTGTGTGATTTATGAAATTGCTGACTAGCTGTGATTTGATGGCAAACCCAACACCAGCTTCACATTGCTCTTCTTTATTTTGGGCACAACAGAAGAAGGTGTAGCTGGCTTTGGTGAGTTGTCCTTCTTCAGCTAGTTGAGTTACACTCAGCGCTATTATCTGAATGTTGAATCTGGCTAGTTCTCTACAAACTAGAGCTTTTCTTGTCCCTGTTTTTTCTACTGATTTACTTTCATTAGTGTGTGCACATTCTATGCACTGATGGTGAGTTGTATCACCTTTGTCTTCTTGTTAGGTTTTTGACTGCTAATGTGGGATTCCCATCAGCTGTGGTGTGCTAACATGGGTTGAGCTGAAGCAGGCAATGTTTAGGGCACCTTCATCATGCTATGGAGGTGAGCAGAGTGATCCTAAGAAAGGCTGCTCTGTCACCTATTGTACTCCTGAATTCTGTTGCTGCTTCGGTCCAATGAAAATGACCCTGTGCTTTGAGCCACCTGTGTGCATTGCAACAGGACTTGAAGCTATCTGGTGGGGGGGGAGGGAATAATGTCAAAATGTGTGCGTGAGTCGGATTTAAGTGAGGGAAAGTTGTGCAGAATCACATGCACTTTCTTGTCCAGGCTTGTGTGAATCCAGTGGCACAGCAATGTTCAGATGTCTGGAGACAAGTCCAGATGTAGTGGATGGTCATCAGTTACTACTGCACCAGAGCTGATGCCCAGCATTGTCTACTCCACTTTTTCTATCTGCCTTCACAGCCAGGGGATGAGCATATCTGCTTGGCTGCCAGATCTGTGAGAAAGGACTTTCCAAAGGGAACCAGGTGTAGCTGTCCACTCTGGGTCAACAGTCACAGGTTGTATCATCTATTGTTACTTTAAGCAGTAGGCATAACCTGATCTGACTAATGAAAACTTAACCTGCCATAGAAACACTCTTTCTCTTCACTCTGATTCTTTCTTCAATCCAACAATTTTATTGAAGCAATCATAAATGAATTCATTATATTTTCTTATCTTTTGCTTTTGTGAATGAAAATTAATGCATGTACAATTTTGTTTGATAGAAGGGTCTTTATAGCAGAAAGTGAATTAAGCTTTTGGTACATGCATGGAAAAAAGATTTACAAGTGTTTGAGGAATTATTAGTACCTTGAAGCTGTTTTTGAATCAAAAGTAGGCAACATAAATATGACTGGTGTACCAAAAGTGCTATATAATGCATACATGTGTATAAATCTTGGGACAGGAAAAAAAATTTTTTTTCTCATCCCAGTATTTACAGCCTTTACGGTAGTCCTGTTGCAATGGATTGTGTAGTACTTGTGTACACTTTACCCATTTTAGCATTTTTGTTTCATTTTATGGGGAACATTTTTTTGCATCTTTTGCCATTTACCTTTTATCTTGTGGTAAAAAATATTGACATATTTCAAAGAGTTTATCATCCTGAAGATTTTAGCAATTTTCAACTTTTATATTTGTACAGCCTTATTAAGATCTTTATCTTTTACCTTGCAGAGCAACATATTTATGTTTATTTGAAGGGCAACCTATTTATCTTTATTTGAAGGGCAACCTATTTATCTTTATTTGAAGGGCAATATATTTATCTTTATTCAAAGGGCAACACATGTATTTTTATTTGAAGGGCAACTCATTTATGTTTATTTGAACAGCAAAATATGAAGTTTATTTGAAGGGCTACATATTTATGTTTATTTGATGGGTGTACCATCTTAGGCTGTTTAGCAATGTTTTCCTTTATATCTTTAAAACTGAACTTTCCATGATGTATAGCCAGGATTTGTGCTGACATGGCATTAAACCCTAAACATAAATACCAATAGATCAGAATATATAGCCAGGATTGTGCTGACTTGCCGGTAAACACTATGCATAAATACTAATAGATAAGAATATATAGCCAGGATTGTGCTGACATGGTATTAAACCCTATACATAAATACCAATAGATCAGAATATGTAGACAGGATTGTGCTGACTTGCTGGTAAACACTATGCATAAATACTAATAGATCAGAATATATAGCCAGGATTGTGCTGACATGCCAGTAAACCCCTATGCATAAACATCAATAGATCGGAATATATAGCCAGGGTTGTGCTGACATACCAGTTAACACTATGCATAAATACCAATAGATAAGAATATATGGCCAGAATTGTGTTGATATTTGATTAACCAATATACATGTTCATTCCAGTTAATCACAGATTGATAGCACCTGTATTGTGCTAATTAGCTGTTAAACCATATATATGTATACAAATAGATTACAATTTTATTGTGCCAGGGTTGTGCTTACATGAATTTAAACTCCATCTATACATACCAATAGATCAGAATATATAGTCAGGTTTGTGCTGACATGCATGTAAACCCGGTACACACATATCAGTAGATCAGAATATACAGCGAGAATTGTGCTGACATGCTGTTAAGCACTTTACGTATATACCAGTAGATTATACTTTTACAATGCCAAGATTGTACAGACATGCATACATACATCACAAACTATCAATAAATCAGAATTTCTAACACAAGCTTTAAACCATGCATTGTTACCTGATGTTTCATGCATTTATGGTTATGGCCCATTTTACAAGCAAGTTTGACATTGTTATGTGATACACCATTCTGTTATAAGCTCCGTTGCAAGCAGATGTTACAGAGATGAAATAATGCATCACTCCAGTTTTATGACTGTATTCTAGATGTACAATATGTAACACAGACGTAGAGGAGGAGGAGGGGGCATTGAACAAGACAGATGCACGGACACTGTTGGCCAAGTTTAATGAGCAGATTGAGCCAATATATGAGCTTCTGAAGGAGTGTGAAGATATCAAACTGGCACCTGAGCTATTAGAGCCAGAACCTGTAGATATTAAGACCATCATGGGGTAAGTTGCTATATCGGTGATAACAATCAACAGAATTGCCAGTGGCGACAATAAAAATTGTCAGATAGTGACTTATAAACCAACAGTTGTCTCCTGATATTTGCCTAGAAATCATTGATGACTGTTAATAATGATCATTCAGTAATAAGTTATTGCTACATTTGAATAGTTGTCAGCTCTAGAATATAAACTCCACAGTATAGCCTTTCTCTAGTACACATGAGAATCAAACATATCGAGGTTTTCAGTGCAAAATTTGGCAGCTATCTGGTATTTGAGAAATACTGTCATCATCCTAGCATGATTTTGGATGATTTGAAATTCCATAAGGCAGCTGCATCAGGTTGTCATCTGTTAAACCAAAAAAAAATAGTTAAAACTGTTATGCAGATGTTTGTTTTTTTTTAGCATTAAATATTTACAGGTCAAATATGCACTAAGAAGATTGTTTAATGAGCACTAAATAAAACAGATTGATTAGTTTGGAGAACACCTCATTATACTGCTGTGTAAAATCATCTGCTACCCTGGTGTTCCAGTACTTGCCCTTTTTTAATTTTTTTATAATTTCTTCACTTATCCAGTACTGCCTATACTCGCTTATAAGACAAGTCCAACTGCAAAATGCACAGACCCAGATCTGCCATTGCATAATGCACTGGTAGATCTGGATCTGTGCAGTTTGTTAGGAGTACAACATAGTAGACCCTGATCTAAAGCAGATCAGAATCTTTGTTGTTTGCAGCTTGACTAGACTTATAAATGAATATATATGTGGTACACGACTAAACTAATATCTTAGTTTATTGAAAGTATGTGACATTCTTTCTGATGTAAAATTCATTTTTCAGTTGCATCAAAAGTCAGTTCACTGCGATGGATCACTGCTGCCTGTTATTTTACAGCAGGCATTCATGTACAGTTTAATACTAAATTTGTGGTTTGGAAAATATCCTTTCAGATCATACCAAATTCTGTACATCTTTGCTGTGGACTGCTTTATGGCAGAAAGAACTAAATAGGTATCAATCAGATAGAGGGAAAACAAGTCTTCTTAGAAAGAATGGCTACACACATATTGTCTCCCTTACATTACTGTACATAACTTGTCTTCCATGTACAATTTTAAATACAGATTTTTTGGCTAAAGATGCATAATGAAACTTGTTCCTGAAATTAAGGGATGAAACTTGGTATATTTATAAATCATCATTAGAATGTGTGTCATGATCCACATTTAAGTGATCTATATTCAAGATAAAGGTTATGACTCAGATTCTCTATGTCTATTTCCTTCCCACTCAGTAACTTCAAGTCATATGAGAAGAAATGATGACACTTTGTATATTGCACATGAGGTAGTGTCTTCAAGGTCACATCCCTACTATAAAGTGTTGCACATAAAATTGTGCTATCATTGTTACAGCCATGCTATAGGGTGTTGCACATGAGGTTGTGTCGTCAAGGTCAAAGCCATCCTACAAGGTGTTGTACATGAAGTTGTGTCTTCATTGTCAAAGCCATACTATAAGGTGTTGCACTTGAGGTCATATCTTCAAGGTCACAGTCATGGCTGAATGTTGCAAGTTTTCCATCACATGTTCTCATCTGGACCATGTCATCTTGAAAAGAAAAAAACCCAGCCTTTCAAAGCATATGAGATAACTGGGATGAAATTTTACATGTGTATAGATCATCATCATGTTTCATGCCATATTGGTGTCCTGTCTTCAAGATCAAGTTCAGGACTGAACATTTTAAATTTTCCCTCACCCTTCCACTCAATAACTTTCAGGTCATTTTGAGATTAATGGATATAATTTACACTTTCCTTTCCACTCAATGACTTCCAGACCATTTAAAATTAACAGATTTAATTCTTACTTTCCTTTCCACTTGGTGATTATTTCAAATTAATGAATATAGTATTTTCAGGGCATTTGAGATTGATGAATATAATATGGTATACTTATGCATCATCATTTGAAGGTCATCAAGGTCATGGCACAATATTACAAGTTTTCCTAGAAACTGCTCAGTTTACTCTATCACTTTAAATCACTTTTGGATAAAGAATGAAACTCTGTGTAATGTCACAATGATTATCCTGTAATCAAATGTAAATGATTGTTAGTTTTATTTCATTAAAACTTTTGACTTTTTTGGGACAAAATCTTCAAGGAAAACTTAACAATATGAATACCTGCTTAATAGAGCCTTTCATTGTTTAGTAACAACCCAAGTGCCAACAACATGGCAGACAACGAATGTGCAGGCAAATTCTTGGACTTAATGGGACACAAATAACTTGACCCTTATCAAGTATATGAAAATGACATTTCTGTAACGGAAAATACAGAAAATATCTTGAACTGATTAAATCAGTAGTTGAAAAGTTATGATGAAGTAGTCATCTTTTGTAAATTTCAACAGATTCCCAACACTACATATTATACATCATTGTTGTTAGGTGTCTTGCATACTAATTAGGGGTCTATTATCAAGGTCAAGGTCATTGGTCAATATTATAACCTTTGAGTTTTGCGATTAAGAGATGAAACTTGGTCCTATGTTATCAAAACTTATTGAACAGGAAATTTAAGCTCAAGGTCAAAACCTAAAATTCAGATTTGATACTTGGAATAAAATTAATTTTGTGAAATGAGCAGTTCAAGATGATCAATAAACCTAGGTCAGTGAAATTGTTCATTTCAATAGAGGAAATAAAATTACATCAGTGAAACTGAGCATTTCAAGAGAAGGAATAGATCTGGGTCAGTGAAACTGTGAAGTTCAAGAGAGGGAATAAATCTAGGTCAGTGAAATTGTGCAGTTCAAGAGAGGGAATTGAATGAGAAAATGCTGAAAGTTCTTTGATTAAACTTTATTTAATTAAAAATAGCAAATGCAAAAGTTTTGTTTGAATGCCACATTGGGGATCATATCTTCAATGTTAGGTCACAGCTCAGTAAGTTTTCTGTTACACTTTAGGAATGAAACTTTGTATCATTATATCTTATGACAGGAAGTTGTGTCATGTATCACATTGAGGTCAAGGTCATTATCGCAGGATAATATTTTATGTTTCCCTTGTACACTATAACTTATTAGCTGTTTCAGATAAATGGATGAAGTTTGGGATAACTGTATAAATGTCACTTCAGTCTAGATCTGGTGTATTTCAATTGTTTTTTATTGAGTCTTCTGGGACAAGGTCACAAGTCTATATTTAATCATTTCTTTTGTTTTGGCTGTTTATATTAAAAGTTCTTTGAGGTTTAGGAATGAACCATGGCACTCATATATTCCCTGATGGCATCTCTCCATCAGTGTCTGTAACAGATTTCATCCACTTTTCTACACTTTTCTCTAATGCCCTATACAATAGAGACATGCAGCTTGTTTACTTTCCGTATCTGCCAAATAACTTTACAGCTGTTGTGATGTTCACGTTGATATTTCATTATTCACCACAGTATACAGGGATGCACTTTGACTGAATTTGCTTGTTATTTCTATTCTTATAACTTATGTAATATTGTCATTCCAACTGCATCTAGTTCTAGATCACGAGGTACCACTATCAAGCCCCAGGATGGGGAGGGTAAATGGAGTGGAGACCAGACTAAAAGAACATCCTATGGTTACTCTGAGAGCACAGTCAAGATCTCTCTAAATGAGAAGAATAATGAGCAGGATGTGGCAAAGAAAGAGAGACCTGTCTGGATGGTACAGAGCACTGTAGATGGAGTGTCATCCATGGAAAACAAAGACATGGTAATTTGGATAATTTTGGTGTATTACTCTCAAGACCAATGAATCTAAGATAAAACAAGAGATGATAAGTTGTTTATAGTATCAACATGTTTATTAATCAGTAATTTTAATAGTGGCAATAACTTAACCATAACTATTCATATAGCTTTTACTTTTTCATGTCAAAAAACCTTGTACATTCAGTGTGAATACATCATCTCACCCCAGAAGGGAGGAGAAGTTGAACACCCCTCGTAGAAGAAGAAGGAAGTGCACCACTCCTTTCACTCCCTAGGTAATGTGTCATATCCTCCTACGAGAAATAGCTGCACCACACTCAACACTTCTAGAGTGATGTGTTGCACTCTTCTGAATGGGTTGCCTAACTGATCACTGATCAATATCTGGTGACTGGTTGCCAGTCACTGGTCAGATCATCCCAGTGACCAGTCAGATCATACTGGTCACCAGTCATCAGCTACTGGTGTCATCTCATACCAGCTGCCAACTTTTCAGCAGGCATTACTCAAAGGCTTCATTGTATAGGGAAAGGGATCAGACTGAGTTCCACCCTCTCCTCACCCTACCATCGCACTTTGTACCAGATTTGGGTCCAGAGTCCAGAGCTGGAAAAGGGATCAGATCAGTATCCCTCCCTTTCCTATTATCCCAGTGAATTCTTTCAGGATGTGGGACCTTCCACCTAAGAGTAATTGGTTCCTTATTGGTCCTTGGTTCCCCCCCCCCCCCCCTTTTTAGATACTGGATACTGGATCCAGAGTAGAGGTGATGCCGTGGCTCTTATTTTGCCATCACCTCCTTATAAGGTGGCATCAGCCACCAAGGCTGGAGGCTCAGCATCATCCAATTAGGCCCATCAGCTCCTTAGTTGGATGGGAAGGAAGAGATCTGGTCCTTTGATAAGGCAGTAATTGAAGTTTCCCACCTCTTACCCAAGGATTTTTGCCCAAAACCATCTGGTTCCCAGACCCAGAAGATCCTTTCTGTTTTGGAAAAAACCTCAGGGACCCAACCACAACCAGATCTGCTTTTTTTCTCATCCCTCCATGATTGAGGAAATATCACAGAAGTTTTAAACAGGCCAGAACATCACTCAGTGATGTAGAGGGTGGTCCATTCATCCCTCTGTCTTCAGACTTACGGTCCCTGCTTCGAGTTACTGGGTAAATTCCCTGAAGTGGCCAATGAAAACTCCCCATTTGGATGCAGATGCATCCCAAGTGGGTATAAAAACTGGAACCTGTGCTTGACATCCCATTAAAACAATTGACACTATTGAACAGAAAGCCTGTTTTTTTTTTTATCACATTAGCGTCTCGTGCTGACCTCTTCTCTGCTACTTGTTTTAGTATGCTGAAGGAGACTGAATCTAGACATTTTGTTCGTGTTGGAGGCTGTGGCCAAGACATCCTGCCATGTGCTTTCTTTTTCGATGGTTTTAAGATGGAGGCCACTTCCTCAATCCAGAATTGAATGTATCCATCACATTGGGTTGTCTATATTGACTTTCAGGATGCCTATTGCATATCCCAGTATTTCCTGCACATAGAAAATACATATGGTTTTGCTTGGACCATGAAGTATTTCAGTTCTGGGTTCTGCTGTTCAGAATTGCTTACCCTCTAAAAGTCTAAGTTATGGGAGTAGTAGTGTCTTGCCTCTGATTACTGGGAACCCCATTGCTCCAGTATTTTGATGACTGGCTAATCCACAATGCTCAGGTTCAGTCCCTTGATCAGGCTCTGTTCCTTTCTCAGTCCACAGTAACTCGGTTGAGTCTCCTACCCAACTTCCTAAAGTCAGAACTTATTCCATATCAGGACTTTTGTTTAAATGAGAATGAACTTCCTCATGAAACAAAACTTAGTCCATGTTCCACAGGATTGCATAGATCAAATCCTAGCACATTTAGAGGCACTACAAGCAAAAACATCATTGTCTGCTTGCATGTACCTATCCCTATTGGGACCTTTGAATGCCAGTCAGTTTCCCTTTAAAATAGGATGTCTCCATATCTGCTGCTACAGTTTCTCCTTCTCAAAAGATGGAAACCACACATAGATTTTCTATCAGCTCTGATTCCTCTTGGACCAGATTTTCATCATCATTTGTACTCTTGAATGGATTGGGACAGATTCCTGACTGGGGTCCCCAGCCCCCACTCCTGTCTGTTTGCTGATGAGTCAGGTTCTGATTGGGGCGCCGAGTTAGAGCTGGAGGGCACACATCTCAAGGGTCATTGGACTCGAGATGAATCTTCTTTTTACATCATCTATCTAGAAATGAAAGCTGTATTTCCATCTTTGCAAGGGTGCATTGACAGAGTAAGGAGTCATTGTGTCATTGTCTCCTCCGATAGCATGTCCATTGGAGCATATCTCTGACACATGCCACTTCTCTTTATATGGAAGTCTGGAACCTCCTCCACTTTACAACTTTGCAGAACATCACCCTCCAAGCTTGCCGCATTCTAGGGAAGAAAAATGTATCAGCAGACAGTTTGTCCATGACAGGCAAAACAGTCCTCACTGAATGGTCTCTTCACCACACTATAACAGAGTCCCTTTTCTCACTGTGGGGAAAGCCTCTGGTGGACTTGTTTGCAATCAGGCTCAACAACAGCTTCCTTTCTACATTTCTCCATTCCCATACCAGAGAGCATGGGCAATAGACATATTCAGCTTCCAGTGGGATCATCATCATTCACATAGCCCCACTATGACCCCAACGAGCATGGTTCAGTGATCTTCCAGACCTCTTGGTAGGTCACCCAAGGTCTCTACCTCACAGGAGGGATCTTCTGTCACAGCACAGGGGCTCCCTGCTAAACAACAGCCCACACATCCCCCACCTTCATGCTTTTCTCATCTCAGGCAATACAACTGCCAGAACAAGTTTTTGGATGGGGTTACCAGTTGCATCATTCAGGCAGGAGAACTTTGACATCCAAGGTCTGTAATGCCAAATGGAGAATATTCTATAATTGGTGCAGTAGGAAACACCGTGATCCTAGCTGCTTCTCAAAAACTTTTGTTTTTGATATTTCCATTTGTTCCTTTTCAAAACTGAAGATATTCAGTATGAACTATCATGGGGTATAGGACTGCCATTTCCAATACGCTTAATATCTCTCAGGAATCTGCAATCAGTTTGGATTCAGACCTTGCTGATCTCATTCAGTATTTTGAGCTGCAGAGACCTGTCTCCCACACTTTTACTCCCAAATGGAATCTATCTTGTGTTTTATGGTCTTTAACCAAAACCCTGTACAAACCATTGAGTGATACATCCTTGCAGAACCTAACCTCAGGAAAGTGTTTTTACTTACTTTGGCATCTGTCAGAAGATGCAGCAAGATTCATACATTGTCTGTTGACATTGGCTGTCTCCAGTTTGATTGCAGTTGTGAATCCATTGTTCTCCTTTGTCAGTTGGGATTTTTAGCCAAAAAAAAAGTTAGGTATCTCCATTGCCAATAGATTCCCAGTTGCATTTGAATCTATGCTGGAGATGATCATGAAATAGGCTTTTATGCCAAGTTAGAGCACTGCATTTCTAAATGCCTTGAGAGGGAAAAAAAAGGGTAGGGAATATATTTTCCTTCCTGGTTAGGGCTCCATCAATATTTTTGCCTCCGCTGTCTAATAGTGGATTGTCACCAGAATTCTTATCTGTCCATTACAGATAGAGACCTTTCTTTCATGAAACTAAAACCCTGTGAGGTTCAAGTTATTATTGCCTCTTGGGCCTATCTAAATCATTCTTCCTATGAGGGCAGCATTTTGGCGATCCCATACTTCTAGCTCCTCCTTCTAGCACAACAAAGCACTGGCATTTTTTGCCTGAGGCCCATAGTTGCAGCACCACATGTGGCTGAGAGGGACACCAATATTCTTTAAGTGGATCTCCCCCTAAAATAGTGAGCATATTCCATTTTTCTGTTTTTCATCAGTTTAACACATCAGCCTACCCACCTAACTGCCAAATTCAGCTGCACAATAGCAGTGGTTAGGTTATTACTGCTATTAAAATATAGTTGGGGGTGGGGGGTAAAACTGGTTAATTATGCAATACTTACTGGCTTTTTACTGACTACTTAAAAGACAAATATAGCACATTGTCTAATGACCAATACATCAACATTAGATAATTCTGTATATGCATAAAAGACAAAAGAGTAACTTGTTGCATATAAGCATAAATACCATCATCATTACCCATGCACACACTTTGGCAAATACCTAACTTTGCTCCAAAAACAGGTTAGTGTATATCTGGAGCCAGTCTAAAACTAACAGGGCCTCCTCCTCTTCATTGTTCTACTTGTCCAAGTGGCTTGTTCATCTATATGTATAGATGTGCTCCAAAAACAGGATTGTCCTACACCTGAAGTCTGTCTGAAGTTAACAGTGGCTACCCTTCTTTATAGATACACTTGCCCAGGTGTCTTGTTGATCATTTATACATAGCTATGCTACGAACTGAATAGTGCTTTACCAGGAGCCTGTCTAAAGCCAACTAGGGCTCATATTCTTGCATAGAACCACTCACCAATGTGGCTTGTTCATTTTTAGCTGTTGCTATACAAAACAAAAAAATCTAGATAGCCCTATACCTGGGTCCTGTCTGAGGCCAACAAGGTTCCTCTTCATTGTAGAACTACTTGCCCAAGTGGCTTGTTGAAACTGTTTACCTATCTGTGGTCCGAAACTGGGATAGCCCCATGCCAGGATAGGCTTCCAGCAGGAGCCTAAAGTCAAGATGATTCCTCATCTTTATAGAACTACTTTCCCAAGTGGTTTGTTGATATTTTATACCACGCTTTACTCCAAAACCAGGAAAGCTTACAACAGGAGCCTGTCGAAAGCCAGCAGGGGCTCACTTATCTTTATAGAGCTACTACCAAGTGGCTTGTTGAGCTTTAAAGATTATACATCAGAACACTTCAAGATTTTTTGTGTGGGGCAAGTGTGTCTTCACAAGCTAGTTGCCCTTGTCCTATCTATGAGCACTAGACATGATAAAGCCTGTGAGTGATAAGACATTGTACCACTTACTAATAGAGGAGATACAAAAATCACAGTCAAAACTCTTAGCTAGAAAGACTTTAACAAAGTACATGTGCATTTAGTAAACAATAGTATCTCAAAGTGCATACAAGTGTTACAATGATGCACTAAAAAATAAAAATGTTAAACATTTTTGACTTGGTGTACCTCTTACTTCACGACTTTGGTCCCTGATGGGACTGGGAAATCTCCATTTTCATTAACATGCAGCACAATTAAAGTCCATTCGTGGATGTGTTATTGTGTGATTGAAATTAATATTTTTTTTTTTTAAAATCATCATGTCGACATGGTGTTAAAATGGAAGACTTCCAGTGATGTCTGGTTGGTCCTAATGAAAATGGTTCTGCTTGGATATCTAGTATCGCCACTGTGATGGCCATCTTAAGAATCTTGTTATTGCTACTCCAGCTGAATGGACAGTTGTATCAACATTTGGATTTTCCTGAAAGACATTTTATGATGTCTCACTGGTCTTAACTGAAAATGGTGCCACTCAGACATCCAAGATGGCCTCCACAGTGGTCCTTTTGAAAGTCTTATTATCATTACATCTCCTGAATGAATGGTCATGCCAGGATGGGGTTTTCACTGAAAGACTTCATGTGATGTCTAGTTGGTCATAAATGAAAAAGGTGCCAGTCTGACTGCCAATATGGCCATGTGGAAAAATTATTCTTCTCCTAAATGACTGGTCATATTGACATAATGCATTCACCTAATGATTTCTTATGTCAAGTTTGTCCTAAATGGAAATGGTGAGAATCTTATATCTAATAGGACCACAATGGCAGAAGGCTTTATATAATTTCTTGTAGGTCCTAAATCAAAATGGTGCTGATCTGCTTTCCAAGATAGCTACCATGGTGGCCATTCTGATAATGTTATTGTTACTTCTCTTAAATGGAAACGTCATTTTGACATGGAGTCTTCATCAGAAGAGTTTTTTAGTATCTAGTGGTCCTAAATGACTTTCAATATGAACACCATGGTGGCCACCTTGAAAATTGTTTTCTCTGCTTCTCCCAATTAGATGGCTTTATCATCATGGGGTTTTCAACAAAAGAATTCATATGGTACCTAGTTGGTCCTAAGTGAAAACAGTGCCAATGGTACATTGATTATGACTGCTATGACAGCAGTCTTGAAAATTGTGTTATTGCTACTCTCCTTTAATGGATGGTGACATTGACATGGGGTTTTCACCAAAAGACTTCTAATGATGTTTGTTTGGTCCTAAATGAAAATGTTGCCAATTTGACACCCACTATATCCACCACAGCAGTTATTTGAAAATCATTATCACAGAAGAATATCACAGATAGTTTCAACACTCTGCAGTTAAAATGGTTTTCAATTGAATTCCTGGAATTCTTTTCACTGAGTAGAGCATCAGTCCATTTGAGGGACTTTTGTTTGGCCTCTGCATTATAAAGGACACTGACTCCATTGTGACATCCTAAGTCCTCCAGTGTTATTAAGCTGGTCTGTTGTTGTATAACCAAAGCTTATGGCACAGCTCGATCTATACATTGTGAGATAATTAATATGATGTCACTTTTGACCAGGGTATATTTTAGCACTCAGCTAGAAATTAGATGTGAAATTAAGTGATTCTGAATTTGGCCTCTAATCCAAATAATGAAAAGGAACATTATTATACAGTTTTAATCATTACAATAAATATCATATAAAAGAAAAGGATGAAGTTAACAAAAAGCATACAAGACCTTTGGAAATCTTGGGTAATTTATTACCTGCCACAAATCAGCCATGTTGCAAATATGATCGAAATAATTATGCTGAAATACAATTCACTCACCAACATATCCACTACTTTGTGTATTAGATAAGAAGAATCTGTGATTTTCCACCTGTACAAATATTTACTATTTTTAAACTTCATTCAGCTATTATTATATATACCATTAGTCACAAATTTTTCATGTAATGATCCTTCCTTGTGGATACTTGGCTGAAAGTAGCGCAAGAAAACGTACACCAGCCATACATTTATGTGATTTTGGATTGTTTGGATGGTTGGTTGGTTGGTTGGTTGGTTGATTGAATTTTTACGGCGAACCAGCACTGTTCGGCTATTTAGCACCATACAAAAGGTTATATCTTTCATCATTTAAAAATGGTAAAAGGTTTCGTATCGACTAGCGATACGAAACCAAACAGTTGAGGGGCCCCGAGTGGCCGAGTGGTCTAAAGCGCTCACTGTTACGGATCGCTGCCATCTCACCTCTGTCTGCGTGGGTTCAAGTCTCAGGCTTGGCTAACGTGGGTACGTGAGAAAGCCTGCCAGTAGCCTCTCGTGGGTCGGTGGTTCTTCCTGGGGTTTTCCAGGGTTCTTCCTCCACCATTAATACTGGCCATCATGTATAGCCTATCTTGTGCTGAAAAATGGCGTTAAACCCTACAACAACAACAACAACAACAACAACCAAACAGTTGAAAGTAAAATGATAAAATGGTAACGGTGATAAATAAATAAAGCTTCCCGATCTACGGGGAATGTAAATGGTGTATGATAATGAAAACAGATGAAAGGTAATTAAAATTTTAGGGATGGTATATATAGCACATAAAACTGCTCAAGGTGATAACATAAAAGCTATAGCTTATGATAAATGTTTACTTCCTTCAGGAAGTCTATGATAAGACACGCTCACTGTATCAAAGAGCTCCTTAATGTCATGCACATTGCAATACTGATCACGCGTAGGTTGGAGGTCGAAACACTCCAACATAAAGTGCTTAATGGTGAATGGATTGTTTGGATCTTTAGCTTATGTCAAAGCATCAATCTTAAATACTCCAATATTTCACAAGTGTTCACCCTTAAAGAAAACTGTGTTTTGTTTTGTGATCAAACAATTCACACGTCTGCTAATTAGTTTTTTAGAATTAAAAGAGGGACAGGAATAATAATTTTACTTTGAGAATATGATCATAAGGATAATTTTACGGCCCACCATTTTAATTTAAGTTTGAAGATTGTTATACTTCACACCCATTGGAACATTTTCTCACTTTTGGAAAATGTATCTAGAATGTAACTTTGGAATTTGTATTATTACATTTACATGCATCCTTTCTTTCTTGGATACAGTACAGACACACTGTATTGACCATCTTTCACATGTGCTGGTGTAGTTCTCACCTAATTACACCCCATTTCACAGCGTAACATCCAAGTGCTATAAGTGAAGTCAAGCCTGTGTTCTGCTTTGGTGTGAGTATTAGCTTGTGATAGATTTATGACAGATGTGGGTTATGTGGAGAGAGTCAGATACACAAAGGCATATACTGACTTTCAAGGTATTGAGTCTGGAATGTGGAATGGAATTAGCACCTGTTGCATGAAGAACAAGGATTGCCTGAACTACATTAATACATGCATGCATGTGTGTGTGTGCATGCATGCATGCAAGTGTGCAACTAAACTACACTCAACTTAACTTCACTAGCACGTATTTAGTATGGTCAACCCATTTTGTGCATGCTTTACATCAGGAATTGAAAATGCAAATGGAACCATTTTATGCTAAATTAATATGCAAACTGATATTTTTGATCCAAGTACATGTTGTCATAGTAATCCAATTAGTTTGCATGGCATTGTGTTGGAAAAAAAATTGTGTACAGGGAAAAAAATATAATTCTACATCTGCAGATTGACTTGATAGAAGCTGGAGCATCTAGACCTGACACATCTCAGAAGACAGATCTCAATGAGATTGAAACCCTCCTAATTCTTCATGAAAAGAAAAATGCAGGTGCTATTTCGATGCCAGCTATTCCAGGTGAGGAGAGTTCCAGTAGTGATTCTGATGCAGAGTCAACAATCAAGCCCTCAGTATCAGGTGCAGGTATGTGTACATTAAAAATTATATGTGTCTGTTCAAACATTATTTGTCCACACATATTTTATTAATAATATTAATAAGTGAAAATATAGTGAACAAAGTAAAGGTGTAAAGGATATTCCATTTCCAAAGTTGAGTGAGAATTCTTGATAACAGGTGACAATTGATAATTAACATTTAACGTTATCATGTCTTTCTCATATGTGTCTGGATGCAAGAAGCGTACTTGTGGATGTTCTGTCCATTGGTAAAAATGTTTTTAAAGCTAAGGTATTTCTCTTCAGATGGAGCCATAGAGATATAAATGTAAGAGAAGGCCACTAACCGCAACTGATTAAAGTTTTGCAGTGGTGGATGGGGGTAAAACTCTTTCTGAAGAGCACTTCTTGTTGATAGCATATATAAATCACAGTAACCTACATTTAACACACATGTGGCTCATTTCTTTAACACCAGTACATGAACATTTTGAAAACTCGGTAAGTGCATTCATTTTTCCAGGAATATACTGTACAGTTCTAATTACGATACTCAGTAGGTCACATTTACCCTTTTATCATGCTTCATTCATTCCTGTATTTAACTCTGATATCTTTACACTGCTGTTTATCGGTGGTCTTACTTACATATTCAGCTAGATTTGTATCATTTAAGCCAGTCTGTAGAGTTTCATAAGAAACTGCATATAATATCACTTCCATAGCTTTATTTTTTCCCCAAAAATATTATCTATAGATTTAAATTAACATAGCATTTGGTTATATCTGAGACATGTTCAGTGATCTTCTATATGTTTTATCAGGTTCATTGTCAAAGGACATGAATAAGAATTACATACAGCATTTACAGGTGTCCTAGAAAATTATTTTGTTACCAAATTTGGTATGTTGCAGTTTTTCAAAAATATCAAAGATTGTTTCAATGCTCATTAGTTAAATAGATAAAATGCTTGTCTTTTCTGATTCAGTTTTGAGAAAACTTGGAATACTTGGTTATATCATTAAAATCTCAGACAGGTTCAATAATGAGTATGATCTATGCATATTTTATTAGATGATTTTGATTAACTGACCTTTGTTTCCACTCTGGAGGCCATTTTTCTGATCCAATTTTGAGCAAACTTGGAATATTTGCTTACAGCATTATGATCTTAGACAGGGTTGATAATGTTTATTAGCGAAGTGAACTTACATCATCTTCACTTGCCATGGTTCTGATAACCCTATCTACACCTTGGCATATCAAGCAGATATTTCTGTGCATCGGGTCTGTGAATTTCATTGGATGCGGCAGCAAGCCACCGCATCCAATCAAAATTAATTTGTTCAAATTTGAACACTGTTCCCATGTGATGGCGACAAGGGGAGCACACAACTTGAATGGACTGATAAATAACTAATTTTTCATTGCTGGTCCATGTTTGCACAAATGCCTTTTACTCAAATACACCTGTAAGGCTTCCCTCTGATACATAGTCATACTTTCGATGTTAAACTTACAAAGTATCATTTTTAGGTCAATTGCCACCACCATTTTCGGCCGATGTATAATGCACAAAGCTATTGGTTAGTTGGCATTACGTACTAAGGGAGGCAACACAAGAAATCCAATAGATGTTGCTAGGACAAAGCACCAGTATAACTGTTTGATCTGCCATGGTGTAGATAGGGTTATCGGAACCTTGGCTAACAAAGATGATCTTACATGTGATTGGCATTTACCACTCTGCCATTTTGAGCAGACTTAGAATAGTTACTTAGTTATATATATCATCAAGATCTCAGGTGAGTTTGATAATGAGAGAGATCCATGCATACTAATGAGCTGATCTTGCATCTGATTGGCTGAACTTGTTACCAGTCTGGAGGCCATTTTTCTGGTCTGATTTTGATCAGTCTTGGAATATAGTCTTTTTTGTTATTAAGATCTTGAACAACATCTATAATATGAGATGCATGCATATTAATGAAGTGATCTTGCATATGATTGAGCTTGTTACCACTCAGGAAACCATATTTCTGATCAAACTTGAAATATGGGCTTATATCATAAAGATCTTGGATGGGTTCATTAATGAGTGAGATTCTCTGATGTTAGTGATGTAATCTTCTCTCTAATCGGCAGAGCTTGTTACAACTTTAGAAGCCACATTATGATTTAATTTGGATTAAATTTGGTATATGGACACTTATCTTCAGAGTCTTGGTGAGCAAAATCCATGCATGTTAATGATGTAATCTTAAATCAGATGGACTGATCTTGCTACCACTCTTGAGATCATACTTTTCCTCTGATTTGGATGAAACTTTGAATATACGCTTATATGATGAAGATCTCACATGAGTTGGATAATCCATGCATTTTGATGAAGTCATCTTATATGTGATCAGCCAAGCTTGTTAACACTCTAAAGACTTTAGTCCTAATCTACTTTTACACAGACTTGGTAAGTAGGCTTGAATCATCAAGATCTCATATGAGCAGAATCCGTGCATACTAATGAAGTGATTTAATCTTATTTTTATCCAAACTGTCTTGTTAAATAGGCTTATATCCAGGTCTATAATATGTTTATAATGAGCAAGATCTATAGATATTACCAGTAATTAGGTGATTTTTCTTGTGATTGGCTGCGTTTCAAACCAAATGAGAGACTATTTCTGACTTGATTGTAATCATACTTGATAAATAGAAAAATTCTGTCAAGATGTTAGATGATTTTTATTTTATATGTGAGACCTATGCGTATTTATGATGCAATTGGTTATTTTACTGCTATTGAGACTAAAGTTTTAATAGGATTTTGATCAGACTTCATTAAGAGAACTCTGTCGTCTTGACTGAGTAGGATTATGAATGAAATCGGTGCATATTATAAATGATGTATCGTTGTATTTGATTGGCTGAGCTTTGCAACGTTCCAGCAGTTATATTGATGACCAGATTTTGATTAAACTTGTTGAATAGTCTTATGTTGTCTAGAGAATGGATGTATTTAATTACACATACCATATATACTCACTTATAAAGTCCAGTCAGTGCAAACAACAAAGAAACTGATCTGCCATAGCATAATACAGGTCATGCAGATTAGGATCTGTGTTGTTTGTTCTACTGCTTTTTCCTAACAAACTGCACAGACACAGATCTGCCAGTGCATAATGTGCTGGCAGGTCTGGATCTGTGCACTTTGCATTTGGACTTGACTTATGAGTGAGTATGTATGGTATTCATGATGTAATTCTTGTATCCGATTGACTAAACTTTTTACCACTCGAGAGACTGAATTCCAATATGATTTTGTGTTGTTTTGGTTAAAAAAGCCTTGTGATATCAATGTTGTACACAGGTTTAATAAGTGAGGTCTATGCACCTTGCATCTAATTGGCTGAAGAGACCTCTAGAGCTGGAGATTAGATTTCTGATCCAATTTCTATTGAACGTTAAATGTGTTGGTATCATAATGATCTTGAATGAGTTTGATTTTGAGCAAGTGACCATGCATAATAATGTTATTCATGCAATGTTTTAATAAAAAATGGAAGAAATAATTCAGTTTCCATAGCCGGAAACTATTGGTTTCACTGCCAGTAGTAATATGTTATTGAATTGTTGTGATGTTAATGAAGTTATTAACAACTGGGGGCAGTTCAAAATGGTCACTATTTACATTGAAGGTCTTTTTCTATCATGCAACAGAAAAAGACCAAGGCAGTATGACCACATTCTAAGTCAGTGTTGTTCACATTTTATGCATTGTACATGAGTATATAGTGTTTTATGCATTGTACATGATTATATATAGTGTTTTATGCATTGTACAGTATATACAGTGTTTTATGCATTGTACATGATTATATAGTGTTTTATGCATTGTACATGATTATATAGTGTTTTATGCATTGTACATGATTATATACAGTGTTTTATGCATTGTACATAAGTGTATACAGTGTTTTATGCATTGCACATGACTAGATAGTGTTTTATGCATTGTACTTGATTATATATAGTGTTCAATGCATTGTACATGATTATATAGTGTTTTATACATTGTACATAAGTATATAGTGTTTTATGCATTGTACATGAGTATATAGTGTTTTATGCATTGTACATGATTATATACAGTATTTTATGCATTGTACATGATTATATAGTGTTTGATGCATTGTACGTAAGTATATACAGTGTTTTATGCATTGTACTTGAGTATATACAGTGTTTTATGCGTTGTACATGAGTATATACAGTGTTTTATGCGTTGTACATGAGTATATACAGTGTTTTATGCATTGTACTCGAGTATATACAGTGTTTTATGCATTGTACATGAGTATATAGTGTTTTATGCGTTGTACATGAGTATATACAGTGTTTTATGCATTGCACATGAGTATATAGTGTTTTATGCATTGTACATGAGTATATACAGTGTTTTATGCATTGTACATGAGTATATACAGTGTTTTATGCATTGTACATGAGTATATACAGTGTTTTATGCATTGTACATGAGTATATACAGTGTTTTATGCGTTGTACATGAGTATATACAGTGTTTTATGCGTTGTACATGAGTATATACAGTGTTTTATGCATTGTACATGAATATATACAGTGTTTTGCTACCATTTCAGATGTGGAAGAAATGGAAAGTGAAGATGATGAAGATTCTCCTGTGGTAACAGTGGGTGGTAGAAAGATTCCACTTCAGGACATAACACCAGAAATGGTGAACAAAATGACACCAGAGGAAAGAGAAGAATACATCAAATTGTCACAAGAACTGTATGCTGACATGTATGAGTGATATGAGAAACAGGATTTTAATAAAAGTTTCACTTGTTGAATCAACTTCATCACTAATTTAATTTATTCTTAAGATAAAGATGAATTATGTACTGACCCATTCTTGTAGATACAAATGCATGAAACTCGGAATGGTTTGATTATTCTAACATTTTCCACAGTGATGTCCTAATCTGCTAGTACTCACTGGTACTATGGACAGTTTTCATGGACAAATTGATGCCACATCAACCTTCACAATAAAAAAATTCATGAACAGATACAAGACACCAGCGATGCCAACATGGTCCATATTATGGGATAGCTATATAAAATCAAAACCTAATATCATTCATTGACCTGACAAGTCAATGCAAGCTCATAGCAAATGAAGTGTTTTCACCTCAACCTCAAATTTTACTTCATCATCATCTTTATTTCCTTCTGTAGAAGACTGCATATTGTTAAATTCAAAATTGTTGCCTCTTACATTGTTTTTTAGATATATTTATTTTATTTGCCTTGAATTCATTAAGCCTACTATTGTAATTGGCTAGCTCCAGTTTCTATTCGACTGTTGTTATTTCATTGTATAGATACTACGATGTAACTGTGGTAGGTGTACATGCCTATATACTGTAATGTAGGGAGGTGTACATGCCTCAAACCAATTTCAAGACAATACAAGCCTGAAACACCTCCATATCTTTAATTATTAAAAAATAATAGCTCAAGAAGTCATGTGATTGCCATAAGTTAAGATATTGACAGGGTCTAATTTATTGTATCCTACCACCTTAACCCATTTTATCCTGAATACGACTATGGGCGTAATACCTCATTCTATCCTGAATACGCCTATGGTCGTAGTATCCCATTTTATCCTGAATACGACTATGGTCGTACTCTACTACGTATGTATATAGCGTCTCTAGAAACACGTGTTATACATCACACATATATGTGTACTTCTTCACCAACACAGGAAATGGTTAAAGCACGCATGCGCAGTGAAATTTAAAAGAAAAACGTGGTTGGAAAAGAAACTGTTGGCTTGAAAATCGATCGATAAAATGATGGACGACAACTCAGGTGTAAACATGGATGTTGATAGCAAGGGTAGTGACAATGAAGTTGACGATTTGGATGATTCTGATGATAATATTGACTTAAATGATGGGTTAGAATTGAATCAAGTTGATGAAAGAGATGATGCGTGGCTTCATGCACTTTTTGACAGTGATTTGGAGAATGAAGCTGACTTTGAAGGCTTTCAAGAGGAATGGGTCCGGGATGATTTTTCACCTCGGTTGCAGCCATGATTTATTATATTGTTATTACTGACATAGTGATGATGTGGACTTCAAAATTTGAACAAAAATTGTACTGATTAATTACCTTCATCTTACTGAAAGATTTCTAGGATAATTTGTGACAAGTTTTCATGAGAAACTGCACGCTGAAGTACATGTTCTAGAATGTGAAGTAGACAAATTGTTCCAGGTGTTTTGTTGTCCAATTTTAGTAAAATTATTATAACGTTTGAACTAACAATGCTAGAAACTTCAAATTGGACCAAAATACTAGAAATAGAATTATCTTTATTTTACTCACATATTATTCGGAGCATTTCATTCATCTTCATGAACAAAAGATTCATCATGGTAAGTTTTTAATTTGTTTTTTTTTCTTTCAAGTCATATTTCAAAATACAGTTGTGAGCATGTACATTGGTAAATGATAACAAAACATATATCACTGTGTTGCAAATTTTATTACCTTTCAGAAATGCATAGTTTTAAATACTTTAAAAAAGAAATAACAATGTTACAACATTTTTAGTAAACATGGTGAAGGTCATCACAATTTCTGCTGCTGCTGTTGTATGATGCTCCATTTTACCACAATGTATTTAGAATTGTTTCTCATGAATGAGGCACTGCAGTTGAAATAGGTAAACAGGATAAAATGGGTTAAACATTTTACTCAAAATCTGTTTTGCACATATTAACTAGAAAGGAAATTGTCATATATGCAAAGCTAATAGAGTTATTACTTTAGAAAAGTGACTATTTTGTATATTTTGTCACAAACAGGATTGCATTTGTGTATATTGTGTCTTATGGTTGCAGTTTTTAAAGGATTTAAAATTGAGTGCAACCTCATATGCTTCTTGTCCTTTCTCTACCATCATGGGATCATCACATTAGCAAAATTGTTTGATGCTTGAATGTCAAGAAGGGATTTTGTAATTACAGACTGTGTGTGAATGTGAGATTTAATGTTAATTGCCAGTGATATAAGTTTAACATTCTGGATCCAGTTATTTGTTGGAAAAGGTTATCTAACGTGTACCAGCTTAACAAAATGGCACCACACGGTGAAATAAATAATGTGCTTTTAAAAGTAATTTTTGATAGATAAAAACCAGTTTATAATTTTTCATTATTGTTCCAGTGATGATGATAGCAGCAACAAAGGCAGAGGTAATCACAATGGTCTAGCTAATTGGAAGAGATCAAAATTTAGTAAACAAATATCAGATCATGTTGGAACACTGCAGTGTTGGACAATAATATATATACATATATATCAGTACATACTCTCAAACCTGTTTTGAGAAACACTGTTATGAGAGACCCCTATCTTTTGGCAGAAGGGATGGTCTTTCAAGACAGGTTCTACTACATAGATACATACATACATGCATAAACTCCGTAAAATTTAACAAAATTTTCAGACTCTCATTCACTCACAATTGCCATTAATAATAGTTGGAGTTTATAAAATGATAGGAAATAGTAAGAGAAGCAATGGGACAAAATTTAATAGTGGAAACCACAGTTCAAGAACACATTTTAACTGCTTGGCTTCAAATATTAAGTACAAATCATAAAACACAGCTCTTGCTGAAGCAAAATCTGTCAAAGTCTATTTCATGGTGCTTGAATCACAATTACAGTATCTGGCAGTGGTTCAAACTGTCTGTCTGTATGACTGATGCAATTACTCCCAATATTCAGCCATGCAGATTGACAGCCATACCCCTCTCCCCGAAAAAGCGAAGTAAAACTGATGCACCTTTTAATTCTTTGTGAACACATGAAAACTTCAGAGGAAAAATTGTATTGTTGACTTCATGGAAAAACTGTATTGCTGACTTCATGGAAACAGTATTGTTGATTTCATGGTAAAAACTATGGTTGGCTTCATGGAAAAACTATTGCTAACTTCCATGGAAAAGCTATATTGCTGACTTCATGGAAAAACAGTATTGTTGTCTTCATGGTGAAAACTATGGTTGGCTTCATGGAAAAAGTGTATTGCCAACTTCATGGAAAATGTGTATTGCTGACTTCATGGAAAAACTGTATTGCTGACTTCATGAAAAAACAGTATTTTTGACTTCATGGAAACCTGTATTATTGCCTTCATGGAAAAACTGTATTACTGACTTCACAGAAAAAACTGTATTGTTGATGTCAATAAACTTTCTTAACTAATTGGAGTGTTTCAACCCCATGAATGTGAAAATGTTTTTCTGATTTAAAACCTTTTCTCTTCCAGACTGGCAAAACAACAGGCTTTTCCAGTCTTTTGGAATGTTCCTCTCGTGACATGCTTTATTAAATATGCATGTAAGCCATTTGACCCTGGCTTCCTCACATGCTTTTATTGCTTCTGCTGTTACTTCATCAATTCCTGCAGTTTTTTTGTTATGGCTCTTCTTGATTACTTCTCTTGCTCCAGGATTTAGGTTGAATGTGGTCCTTGTGCCTAGGTGTAAAGGGTGTCAGAGAGTCTCCCTTTTCAGATGGATTCACTAGATTTTGGAAGTATTCTAGTATTCTTCCCACCTGCCCTCTTGGTATCTGTTCGAGCAATTCAGAACTTCATTTTTGGTGTTAAGCCATACTTGGTAAAGTTTCTTGTTTGTTTTACTGTTTCTTTTATCTGTTCATTCCACCATCTTGTTTCCTTTTGATTTGGTCCACATATTTGTCTTATACCACACTTGTATTTTAAGCTGGTCAATAATTTCTTTTTAAAGTGCAGCCATTGTTCTTATGTGTTGTATATTTTATCATTTAGTATGTCAAGTGCTTGTGTCATGTCTTGTTTACTTCCTCTTTAATGCTGTCTTCACTTTGTTTCCTGAGATTTTTGGCTTCCTTGCTTTCTTTGATGGTTTATGTATCAACTGTTGGTAAAGGTACATGACGACTGGGCGATGATCAGTGTCTAGAATTGTGTTGGGGATCATCTTTGAGTCTGTAATAATGTAAACTCTGTGAAAAGAATGATCCACCTATTCAACAGTGTACACTATGAAAAGAATTGTTAATACTTTGTCTTGAGGAAATCTCTTTTTTTTGGTAAGGAAAAAATGGAATACAAGTCTACGTAAAAACAGTAATCAAGTTGACAGAAGTAATGTAATGTGAAACTACATGCAGGTTCATTTTACATGACCTCTGAACTATGAACAAGCAATGAACATGCATACAATAAAAACCCAACAGTTTAATATTTACCTCACAGAATACATTTGGCTCAACCATGATGTCCAGCACAAGATTGTTTTATTGGTGGCATTCATCATTCATAGTTGTTATGTTTATTTATGATTTCTCTGGAGTGTGTTGATTACTGGCAAGCTTTCTCACATACCCACACTGTCTGAGCCTGACTTTTGGAAGGGACATATATTGTTACCATTGTCCATCTGTCACATCTTGGTTAAAGTCTTGCGTTTAGGTCTGTTTCTCAGGCATCATTAACCTTAGAGTCATGCAGCTTATTTTGTAGATGCATGTTGGTGAGTACAACATCACTGTTTCAAAAGTAGGCCACATTGACCTGACTTCAAAACTTCAGTGCCTTTGATTAAGTTTTGTGCCTAGGTCAGTTTCTCAGACATTCATTGTTAGGCCCCAGAGTCAAGAATCATGCAGCTTGGTATTAGATGCCTCTCTGGGAGTACACACCACTGTACCAAAAGTAGATCACTTTAACCTAAATTTCACGCTTCAGTGACTTTTGTTAAGTTTTGCATTTTGGTTAGTTTCTCATGTATTGACAGTCCCAGAATCATGCAGCTTGGTTTGTTGATATGTCTTGGTGAGTACAACATCAGTGATTCAAAAAATTTCTTATCTTAATAGAACCTATTCAATTCGCTTGTTGAATATAATATTTTGCCCTTTTGATACTTTTTCAGGAAAGTTAAGTTAGCAAAGCACATGGAATACCTACATCATTAAGAGAAAAACTAGAGTATGTAATACTTATTCTTACACCTATGTGTGTAAATACACAACTCTATCGGTGTTTTAAAGAGGCTTCATCAATTTCCTTACTTGTTCATCATCACTTTAAATTCATTTCAGCTCATGACTTAACCAATGCAGTACTTTTTATTCCTTTTAAATTAAATATTCATTCATAATTTGTATTCATCACCCTAATGCACCCTCTTGCATGTGACGTAAGATAATTATTGGAGTTGACCTGTTTACTATGGGGTGCATTCCTTGATGAACAACTGAAGTCTTGGACTTTTTAAAAGAGTGCAGTTTGTGTAGAAAAGTGAGTACTTGTTGTTGTTGTTGTAGGGTATAATGCTATTTTTCAGCACAAGATAGGCTATACATGGCGGCCAGTATAAATGGTGGAGGAAAAACTTGGTAAAACCCAGAAAGAACCATCGACTCACGAGAAGCTACTGGCAAGCTTTCTCACGTACCTACATTGGCTGAGCCCGAGACTCAAATCCATGCAGACAGAGGTGAGATGGCAGTGATCTGTAACGATGAGCACTTTAGACCACTCAGGGCCCCTTGTATCTTGTATTTTGGGGATTTTTGCTTTTTTTTGCCATTATCTTTGTTTTATATACCTGAGGGTGAAGGTGGAGTTTTTGTAATATCTTTACCATTTATCATTTTGTCTTATGGCACATTTTAAACTTTGACTTGGATAGGTTTGCCATCCTGGGCATTTTTGCAAGGATTTTGCATTCACTTTTTTTGTTACCTTGCTTTTGCTTGGGCACTATACGGCCAGGATTGTGATGACATACCATAAACCCCTATACACATCAAGGGCAAAGAATACCATAAACCTCTGTACACAATAAGGGCAAGGAGTACCATAAAACCCTGTACAAAACAATGGCAAGGAATGCCATAAACACCTATAGACAACATGGGCAAGGAATACTATTTAATTTCTCACAAAGAGTTTCCTGTATTCTCCTTAAGGGCCACACAGATTACAGGTTTTTATTACAACACTGATTAGTAAATATTGAGAACAAAAATGGGCTTGAAGTATTTATATAGTTGCACATATGCTTTTCTTCATGATGATAAATTTTCATGCCAAGTCGAATCAAATGGACAGGTCCAGACAAGGTTTTAGTGAGTTAGAATTTGTCCTTGTTGTTTACTGATCGAAAATTAGGCATCTATTGGGCTTGGTTTTTAAAGATGGTTTTACTTGTAAAAAATCAAACTCTTAACACCTGTAAATGTAATGAATACTTACATATATATATATATAAATGTAATGGGCTAACCTTCAGAATTTGCAGCAGAAACATTTAAAATACTTAGACATTTTGATGCTAATGTTACATCGTAACTCTCTTTGATGCAGTGCCATGGAGAGTAACTTATTCTGCTATTTCTTCTGCCAAAATTTTTTAAAATTTATTAGGATGGGCATAATGGTAATGGCTTTGAGAATCAGAGGACATTAATTAGGGAGACAAATAATTCAGTTGGTTATTTGTCTTTCAGGACAACTGACTTGGAACTATTACACATTCAGCAGGGCACATGACTTGGAATATTTACTTGTCCTGCAGTGCTAGTGAGTCAGAACTTTTTCTTATCCTGAAAATCAATTGACTTGCAACTTGTATTTGTCCTGCACCAATTTTACTCATGCTACACTACCCAATACTGAATTTACATGAAATGACCCTCATTCAGCTGGAGGAGCATTTTGAAAAAGTGACCATCCTTTACTCAGCCACCACTTCTAGCCCTGTTAATGGTTGTTTATTGCCAGTAAAGCTCATATTGTGAGTATCCATTTTACCAGCTCTACTGACACATTGTTGGCAAAACTTGATACATGAAAATAAAGCAACCATTAATATCATCAGATTCCCATCAAATACAAGAATTTTATCCTCTAAATTTACTCTTTAAATTCTCAAATGCAAGACAGTTATCCCCTAAAACCCCCATCTAATTCTCTAATACAGATTTGTTATACCCTAAAAAACCTATTAAATTCCCCAATACAAGACTTATAACACTAAATACCCCACTGAATTCTCACATACAAGAATGTTATTCCTTAAAAACCCCTTCTAATTCTCAAGTACAAGATCATTATCCTCTAAATAACACATCTTTCGATTATAAAATATTGACATCTCCTAAGTACACCATCTATTTCTCAGATAGAAGACTGTCGTCTCCAACTTAGCCCTTCTAATCACTTACTAATAACTATTACCTAATCACATTTAACATAAAAATTATTGAATTCTCTATGCTCATCTGCATTTGTCTTTTTTATAACAACTTAGGATACCACATTTCCTAGTTTAATTTGATGCATGTCAAGATCTTAGACTGACCTGCACATCAAGAGCTTAGACTGACCTGAATGTCAAGAGCTTAGACTGACCAGCATGTCAAGAGCTTAGACTGACCTGAATGTCAAGAGCTTAGACTGACCTGAATGTCAAGAGCTTAGACTGACCAGCATGTCAAGATCTGAGACCTACAAGTGAAGAGCTTTGACTACCTTCTTGTTAAGAGCATAGACTGAACAGCATGTCAGGAGCTTAGACTGATATGCATGCCAAGATCTTGGACTGAATTGCATGTCAAGAGCTTAGACATGCATGTCAAGATCTTTGACTGACATGCATGTTAAGAGCTTAGACTGAGCTGCATGTCAGGAGCTTAGAGGGACATGCATGTCAAGAGCTTAGACTGATATGCATGTCAAGATCTTCGACTGAACTGCATGTCAAGAGCTTAGACTGACATGCATGTTAAGAGCTTAGACTGAGCTGCATGTCAGGAGCTTAGAGGGACATGCATGTCAAGAGCTTAGACTGATATGCATGTCAAGATCTTTGACTCAACTGCATGTCAAGAGCTTAGACAGACATGCATGTCAAGATCTTAGACTGAACTGCCTGTCAGGAGCTTAGACTGATATGCATGTCAAGATCTTTGACTGACATGCATGTTGAGAGCTTAGACTGACCTGCATGTCATAAGCTTAGACTGACATACATTCAGATATGTATATTATATTCAATTATTGTCTTCAAAGTGAATTATTTCTTTAGTGTCCCTTTCTTTAGTGTCGGGTACTACAGTATGTAAATGGAAAGATCTCATCAGGCTGGATTTTTATAGTGGACACTACATGGAATTTTAGTCAAAAACATGGCATGTCATATTCATTGTTTTGAAAGTTTCCTATTGGAAAAAACATTCAAAGCAGTGTTGCTGCCACATTGGCAAGCAGTTACCAAACCCACTCACTGTTATTCTTTGCAGTCTTGTTCTCAGCAGGCAATATTACTTGGGCATATAGGTGCCCAAACAATCATTGTGCCAGTATACAATAGCACCACTATGCCCTGCACATGGTGGATGCTTGCCTCACCCACTTCACATGCTTGCCATGCTTATCCAAAAGGGTTGCAACGCTCTGCCCATAATCTCCTGGCTCTGGTCAACCAGCAGCAGACTGAGCCACTTTAGCGGCCCCCACTTGTTGATATATGCCAGATAAGAGCACTGGCAATTTTAGAAGTCAGCTTGGTGTTAAAAGGTTTGGCCTCATTGGAACAGCTGACAACTTCAACAAGAGCCAGCGGGATGGTACTCTAATTCCTCTTGCTTGTACATGTATTGCCCACCTTCTTGTGCAGTAAAAATAAAATATTGGCATGGTGCACCTCATTAGGGGTTGAAACATCAAACGGCAGTTGCAGAATTTTAGATAATGCATGTAGGTAAACCTGCCATATGGCCTGCTTTTCAAGCCATGCCCTGGCAATATCTTGAGTCTTTTGTAGCTTCTGTCAGCTTCTTGATTCCTGCCACATTCTTCCAGTATCCCCATGTGCTGTAGTGTATTGCTTCAAGCATATTATCCATTGTGCTTATTGCTTGAATTGCAGAAGAAAAGGGCAAAAACACACCAGTTCCACTATTTGAACAAAAACAACTGAAGTATGTGTTCTGGCATTACTAGTGCGTTTACATGTGCCCGCCCAGAACCATTTTGACTTTAATATCACCCTTTACTAGCCAGCAGTAGAAGCGTTTGCCAACTTTGTGGTGCTTAATGTTGTTTTGGTCATTGATCTGGTTGTGCTCAGACAGGACAATCAAAAATGTTGTGATATCCTATGGAAAATCAATAACATCACCATTTTCAAGTATGTAAATATGCTAGCAGAGGCCACAGACGAAAAGTCATTGGGGACCCCGTAACATTTATTTCCAACATTGAAGAGGCCTCAGGCCATTAATTACCAAAACTGACCATAACAACATCATCATTTATGATGATCTGATGGTAGAAAACATATGCGTATCTTTAGCTTTAGGCAGCACAAGAATGCCGACATGTAATTGTCTCAGCACCACAGCATACCAGAGGTAATTCGTAATAACAAAATTTGTGGTCCTATTCCATGGGACTGATGTACATAGCATGCGGAAAACACGTAGTTAACAATACTTGCACAAGACTCTGCTACAGCAGTCCAAAAGAGCTTGCCAAACTGTTTCGAAACTCTTATAGGGTCTTTCTGGCCCAGCAGCGCCTTCTGAGCTCAATAACGAGACTAATGCCATCTAGCAACACTTGCTAAAGGATGATATCACAGCACAATCACACTATAAAAACATGCCCTTTAAATGTTGGCTGCCACCATCACTGGTGTTGGAGATCAACCTATTCAACTTTAAGCATGGGGATGGAGGGAGGACCACAGCATCCTGCCTTTTCACGCCATGTTCAAAGACAGCAACCGTTTATCTGTGAATGGCCAGTTTTCCTGAGATATCAGCACCCATCAGGGTATCACCGCATCCTGGCACATGTCCACTGCCACAAAGAATGTGAGACCAAGCACAGAACAAAAGGGTGTTTGACAAGATTGTGTTACCGAGGTCAATCTGCTCCTCAACGGTTTTCGAGCTTATGTGATAAACATGGGTGACAGTCTTTGCCCATGATCCCGCTGGGTAGCCGTTTACCTTCCCAATGACCACAGCATGGAAGAACTTGATTCCAATGGATTACCTCCTCTTTAAGATGATATTATCGACTTTTAATAAAAGAAATGCTGTATCTACTCAGTTACAATGTGAGAGACTACAAGGATTAAATTCAATTGTATATGGACAATACAGTGTGTATTTTCTTCATTAATGCAGTCCTGAATTCCCTTTACAGCATTTATTGACTTGTTTTAGACGTAGTTTCTCCAGAAATGATGATAAAATGGGAATGTGGCATAGTCAACATTATCAATATCTACATGACCACCAATGGCAAACTGAAATTATACTATGTAATTGAAGTATAGTCTTTCTGCACAGCTGTGTCAACCCACGTTCATGTTGAACATTTTGTTTTTTTCTTCAGTTGCACACAAAAAGGTAAGGATTGGTCCTAGTCCATGTCCTTCATTGGTTTATAGTTGAGTTAACAAGGCCTTTTTAAATATTATTTTTAAAAATTGTGTTTATTAGTTCTTTCAAAAAATTATATTGGCATATTCTGTCATATCTCCTTCAGTCGATCTTTGAATTTTTATTAGAGGACTTTTTCACATCCATCTGCTAAATAAATAGGATGTTTTCAAAACGTCCGTGCTATGAACATATGAAGTGGTGCATGCGCAAGTCATGCCATCCATTGTCAATTCGACATATAAGCCAACAATGAGTCAGCCAGTGCCAGTGTGTGAGACAGTGTGTTTGTTCCAGAGGGTTGAACACCTCTGCGCAAAGCAGAAGAGTATTACCCAAACAAAATGTATTATTGGGAGACGATATTCTTCCTTGGTGATGAAATTGAAAAGATCTAGAGACCTGAGCAGATGAGAAGAGGGAACAGGAAAGGACTAAAAGGAAACAACACCAGCAACGTCTCTCTTAACAGTTAAAGAGGGTACGATAGAAATTGAGACAGACACGGGATGAAATAGAGGATCAGCAGAGATGGCAAGAACAGATAAAAATAATTTCTAGTAACCACAACAGAAGATTGGTAAATGGAGGCAGATAGGACTAGTTTTAGACTGTCAGTTTCCTTCGACAGATGGACTGACTTTGATGAGATACACCCCTGCTGTCGAGCCCGGCTTGGGAGGTGCAGTTGTCCAAGATATAGATAACGTTAATGATACTGGACATCAACCAACGGTCCTTTTTAGGACCACCCAGATCTCTTAAAAAAAGAAATACTACTCAGTCATTGCTAATATTTGTGTGTCTTTGTATGCTAAGTATGTGTGTGTAATATGTAAGCATTCATGTATAATGTGTGGATATTTCTTCCACTTTCGTTGGTTAACTAGTGTAGGTGCTGGTCAGTCAGATGGTGTATTGGGTAGTAGGTATTTATGTGAACATTCCCACCATTTTCAGGCTGATAGAATGTCTCTGTATTAACACTCGTACTCTTTTCGTGGGTTGGGAGGTTTGTGTTCTGGTCATTAGATGACTGGGTTTTGGTCAGTCAAAACGGCTTATTGGTTAGAAAGTCTAGTTTAATATTACACTTCTCCAGTGCATCAATTTTGTAAACAATCTATAGGGACAGTGAGAAATTCATGTTAATTGTAACATTTCCATTGTTCCCAGAGCGTAATGTTTGTATTCAAGACCAAACACTATTTCTTGGGAAAATGGGAAATCTAATGTCAATTTTAAAATTTCATTTCCATTTGTTGTCCGAGAGTCATTTTTGTATTCAGAACCAAAAACCAATTCTATGGATGATGGGAATTCCATGATAATTTTAATGTTACATTTCTCCTTGCTCAGAATGTGATTTTCAAATTAAACCTATGGACAATTTTAACATTCCCATTCCCATTTAATCAGTGTCATTATGTTAATCCTATGGACTAATATTAAATTCTCATTGTCCCGGACCTGTCCATCTATTCCCAGAGCGGCCCATTCAAGATGGCCATCATAATCTGAATTCCCATTGTTTCCATGCCGGACCATCTTCAACAGATAGGTCCCTTATACTACTAACCTGTCCATAAAGGTTAAAATGTTGGTGTCCAGTGTGTCTCCTTTATTCTTCAAATAATAATAATATGTCACCACTGCTTACCAAAAAAAGTCGAAGACCCCAAAAATTCAAAACAGGATAACAAATTTAAAACATTGCTTTAATGGCATGAAAACCGTATAAGTTATCTAGGCCTATTTATGCATACAACATGCATACCAAATTCATTTCAACCTCGTACGATTTCTTCTAAACTGTGCTTACAATTTTGTATACTTCAAGTGGTCTTTGCTTAATTATGTTTTTGTACCTCAACTGATTTTTGTTATTTGTGTTAACATGGCTTCTATCAGAAATGTCATTATTCACAAATGTGTTTTAAAAGAAACTAAAAATTAAACGAATGAAAAATTACCTTAATGAGCTGAAAGTTAAATCTGATCATCAAACGGTGAATACATGACAATTTGTTTTCCATGTGTGTACTGCTGAAAATGGTTTGTGCTTAAGCGTACTAAGTTCTAAATGTTCAAATATGAGTAGAAGAATGAAAATAAAGGAAAAATTGTTTCCGGAATCTATATCAATTAGTTTTTGGTATAGCGCGCCGAACTGGGCTCACGAACGACGACAGGAGCTACGTTATATGCTCCTCTCTGCTTTTACAGTTCGCAGAATTTGTAGGCCTACTACTGAGCTGTCGGTAGTGGACCTTACGTGAATTCGTCTACTTCATCTTTGAGAGCTGCCACATGATATTTCAGAGAAACGAAAAAGAGTTGTTATTATTAATTTTCTTTGTTAGTATTCCATTTGCTTATACTTTGAAATCAGACGATAACAAAACAATTCCTTCACGTCTGCTCTTCACACGCTGTTTGCTACTTGTCGGGTACTTCAAAAAAGACCAAAGTAAGCGATAATGGGTACTCGTAGGCCTAAACAAGCGGTAACTATCTACATGTCAATATTTGCCCACTGCTTGACTTCAGTTGGTTTATTATCGACTCGGTACATGTGCTTGTCGCAGGTTGAATGAGAAAAGGTAAACACTCCACTGCCTGTATAACATGAAAATCTTAGTACTGTTTACTTCTCCGTATACTTATTCAAAAAGCAAATCGTTGCTTATCACTTAAGTTGCAATGAGACGGTAGAACTAGAGGGTGGGAAGATAAACTCAGTGTTGACTTCTGGAGTTGGAAGCGTGTGTTTTAAGAATGAAAAGGTGACATGGGAAAAAGTAAAATTTTGGGATATCCTAGTCATATTGGTTACGAGTTATGAATTCAGTTGACAAATTTCCCCGTCCCTCAGAGGAGTCGCGCCTGGCAGGGGGATTACGGAGGAGACAAGTGTCTGTGGTATTCGATGAGGGACTTACCGGGGCGCAAAGCGAGACGGTGCAGCCCCTTATTCTGGACTGGCGTGGACATGGGGGGCGACACCCTACCATTAGCAGCGTCGAGTTTGACCGGCAGCTGGACAAGGTAGCAATGTGGTTGGAGAACTGGACACATGATCAGGTTGGTATATATTGACATCGAGAGAATTTATCACTTTAATATACTTTTATGTTAAATTGGGTGTATTCATATATAGGAAAACCAAAAGACAGCGTGAGTAATAGACCCGTATTTGCTGCTGATCAAAAACTTCAAAAGTCCTCTGACAAATCCGTTGCTGTAACAGAATATGCTGAGTCTACCAAGTTCAGTATATACAGTATGAGAGCTAATCCATCAATTAATCAACAAAACTGGTAACTTCTTGTCGAGAACTGTCATTAACCAGGGCATATATTTCTAGAGAATATGGACTCATGTTTTTATATATGTTTCAAGTTTACTGTTTGAAAGATTATTACCGTTATCGAAAACTTTGCTTTCTCAGAATTCTTCAAACATGTAAATTGAGTATAGAGGATGAACACTAAATGCCCTCCTCTTTTGCCCTGTAGTGTAGGCAAGTGAGTGTAGGCATTCCAGTAAAATGTAACAACGAAAAGTTTTTCCGTGATTTCTATCCATACAAATAGAGAGAAACTCGGGAATAAGAAAGCTTTAAACATCCACAATCAGTAGATATTGTTAAAAATATATGACTGTTGGTATAGATGTCTGCACATTTGAGTATAAATGAAAACAATTGTATTTGTATTCATGAATGCCCTTGGTCATTATTAAGATCCACTACCCATCCATTTGGTACTGATTTCATATCCACTACCCATCCATTTGGTACTGATTTCATATCCACTACCCATCCATTTGGTACTGATTTCATATCCACTACCCATCCATTTGGTACTGATTTCATATCCACTACCCATCCATTTGGTACTGATTTCATATTACACACATATTGACTACATGTGGGTTCATACACGTGTTATGTCAGTGTCGAGAGAGAAAAAGGAAGAAAGTTAATAAATTGTGGTATATACATGCTAGTATATATACATACTAGTATGTGTGTGTATGCATTTTGTTTTGTTGACCTCAAGATAGATCAGTTCTCCAACTAAACATGTTGTTAACCTCTTTAAATAAATTTATTATTATTATTATTAATAAGTGACCAGGGTCTGAAAATTATTGTGGTCTGAGTTTTATGAAAAATTTTTTGTGGCAGTGGACATGTAATTTATTACCAGCAGTAACCCTTCAGACCCCTAATATTTCTTCGTTTTTGCTGTAAATTGGATAAAATGTGCTGTTTAATCCCTAATATGTGTTAAAAGCACTTCAAGTGTTGCAAGCACAAATTGACTGTTGAATAGTGGGAAATTTTTATTGTTACACATTTCCAGAAATCAGTAGAGTGAGCACCAGTCAGCATGATGTATTTGTCAATCAAACATTTGTCTTTGCAGCATAATCTAACAGAAGCATCTACTGTTTGGATTTACCAAATTTGACATGTAACTACACTAATGCTTACCTTATATGGACCTGGACTGTATAGGGTCCTGTCAGATTTGGACCAGTGAGTTAGAAACAGAATTTCAAAACCTCGAGTGACTGAAAATTTATATTTATACTTATTGGGAATGATTACTGAATTGTATTTAAACCACCTTCGTCTGTTTTGTGTCGCATCCAGCTTCGTCAGGTTACTATTTGTATCTGTATTGTTTGGTATATTAATAGCTAAAACATTCAGTTTCTAACAATGGTTTTTTTTCCATGGATACATATCAGATGTGTATCATGTGTTATAAGGTATTTACTACATTTATGTCTGTGAAAACATTTGTTGTTTTATATGAATATCCTGTTATTGGATTTTATACCAGTAAAGTGAGTTGAATTGGTATAGGTAAGCATCACTGACACTGAGTGGGTGTGAATTTGACCCTTTATGAAAAAATCTGTTACTAGTTTCTGTTAGTTCTGTTTTGTGCAGAAAAAAAGATTTATCCCAAGTAGAGTCAATGTTATACCATTTGGGACCGAGTGTCACTTAGACCTCTGCAGATGTTTTCATATTGATATTAATAACCCTGGCTGGTAATGTCATGAAATAATTAAAGGTGGCAGAAAACAGCCTGTGGGTCTGGGTATTCTCAGTCGTATTAGTGTTGGTTTTAATGGCACTTTTAACACATTGCTTGCGATATCATGCAAATGTTATGTGAGCTCATGTTAGTTTTGGTTCTAATGGCACTTGTAACACATTGCTAGCTATATCATACAAAGGTTATGTGGGCTCATGTTAGTTTTGGTTCTAATGGCACTTGTAACACATTGCTAGCTATATCATACAAAGGTTATGTGAGCTCATGTTAGTTTTGGTTCTAATGGCACTTGTAACACATTGCTAGCTATATCATACAAAGGTTATGTGGGCTCATGTTAGTTTTGGTTCTAATGGCACTTGTAACACATTGCTAGCTATATCATACAAAGGTTATGTGGGCTCATGTTAGTTTTGGTTCTAATGGCACTTGTAACACATTGCTAGCTATATCATACAAAGGTTATGTGGGCTCATGTTAGTTTTGGTTCTTGTGGCACTTGTAACACATTGCTAGCTATATCATACAAAGGTTATGTGGGCTCATGTTAGTTTTGGTTCTAATGGCACTTGTAACACATTGCTAGCTATATCATACAAAGGTTATGTGGGCTCATGTTAGTTTTGGTTCTAATGGCACTTGTAACACATTGCTAGCTATATCATACAAAGGTTATGTGGGCTAAGTGCCCTTCCCAAGGATGTATTGAGACAACTTACCCAGGCTGGCCTGAGTGGGTATTGAACCCATGATACTTGAATTGCAGTCTGATGCTTTACCAACTGAGTTACCATGGATTCCTGTCAGATTAGTGCATGAGCAATTGAAATTCCATCAGACCATGTGCATTTCCATGCTGATTTTATTTAGCATTGCTATGTCATTAGTTGACAGTTTGATAATATTTCAACAGTGACACTGATCAATGATGGCAACCATATAAGCAGCTTCTTCATGTTGATAAGATTTTGAATTTTCATTTTAATAGCAGTAATGCATAATCTGCTAATATTGCATTGATACTTTTCAGGATGTGCATCTCCAGTCCAAACTTAATATTCCTATCTCCCAATTATAAATTGGAGTACCAGTCTGATTCCTTGTGCATATGCAACAACTGGAATATTTTCTCTTCTTTGGACAATCATGTGTATTCATATGTTTGGGCACTCAGTGATTTTCATCTTGTAATTGTCTTTTAGCTTATTTTCTTCTCAAATGCATCTGATTTGGTGTGGTTTGCATTATTTTATTCCCAGTATATTTTCTGTTTTGTGTATCTGTGTCCATTTTCACTGTTTTTGAGAGGGTTTTAGCATCTTTCTTAGCGAAGCAGTGCTTCAGTAAATTTATCCCATGTCTTAATAACTGATGCAGACAATTATTTGTCCCTTTAAAATTTTTGGTGTTTCCCCAGTTTGTTACACAGGCAGACACATTATCCCTAACTAACTGAATACTAAGTGCAACACTGCATGTACTTCATTATAAGGCAATGTCACTATAAGGCAGATATATGCTATACTAGGTTTAAGATTAACTTTTTTTAAATGCTAGCATTTGATGTAATTTTGTTTCAGCTATCAAAACTCATGGTCCATTCAATGTACACTTGCATACTGAATAAATATGAAAATTCTGATTAATTATTTAAGCTAGTAATTCACTGATTGTAAGTAGAAATATGCTAATTGCTGGTGTCAATTTCAGCCTCTGTCTATGACAGCAGTGGACAGTATTAAAATGAATATTGTTCTAAACTGCCTATGTTAGCTACTAGACACCATTATAATGAGGGAATACTGTATTAAAATGAATAAATTTCAAATTATAGATATTTCCCTTGGCTTAATGTATCTTTTATATAGTAGTGAAATGCTTTACACTCTCATTGGGCAAAGGCATGCTTATAGTAAGGTCTCAATGATTGCATAGAACATTATATGGGGGAAATATACATGTTTGTTACAGGAAATATGCATGTTTGCTACAGGAAAATATGTTTGTTACAGAAAATATGCATGTTTGTTACAGGAAATATACATGTTTGTTACAGGAAATATGCATATTTTTTACAGGAAATCATGTTTGTTACAGGAAATATGCATATTTTTACAGGAAATCATGTTTGTTATAGGAAATATGCATGTTTGTTAGAGGAAATTGATGCTTGAGTCTAAGTTCCATTATAATGAATGTCACTATAATAAGGAATGATATTTGCCACAATAACTACTGATTGATGTTCTAGAGTTGCTGTAGCTTATTGGATAGAGCATCAGACTCCTATTCCATGGGTCATGGGTTTGATACCTGTAAAGGTCAACTGCCTTGGTGTGACTTTGCAAAAGCCACTTATCTCCCATTTGCTTGGAATGATACCAGTCCACAGGTCAACTGCCTTGGTGTGATTTGGGGAAAAGGCACTTAGCTCCCATTTGCTTTAAATGATGTCCAGCCCACAGGTCAACTGCCATTGTGTCACTTTGGGAAAGGAACTTAGCTCACATTTGCTTGTAATGATGTCTGGGTCAACTGCCCTTGTGTGATTTTGGGAAAGCTGGTACTGTCCTGGCAAATATGCTGTTTTTGCTCCAACTATGTGACATTTGAGGGAATTTAGACTTCCTTACACCTGAATACAATCGGTAGGTTTGGTGAAATTATAATACCATTAGACCACAGACCACATGATATAAGAAGTACATGTAACAAGTACAAAAATCAATAACTGACATTATGTTTCTTGTTCCTCGCTACATAAAGGGATGTTTTTAAATATTTCTAGCAGAAGAAAACTTAAGAAAAGGGACCAGAGAATGGCTGAGTGCACTAGTGTCTTGCCCTGGACACATTTACACTTGTTCATGTGTCAGGATTTAATGATTGACATGTAAACATGGTAGATGAAAATAAGCATAACATATTGAACAGGGTACACAAAACACTTCAAAGCAATTTGATTCACTTAGCTCAGTTCAAATCAATTTGATTCACTTTGCTCAGTTTAGAGAGAGTGAAACACCAATAATGGAAACATAATAAGTCGTTAAATGGAACTTTTATAAACATAGTTACTAAATAATATCAATTTTAGGTTTGAGATTTGTTTAAATACTTCAATGTAATGTTTTGTATATATTGAAAAATGAATACAACTTTAAAACGTGAATTTAAAACAGTTCAGTTTAACAATATACAAATAATTGTACACTGTATTACTTTGAGAGCTTTTGAAACAGTATTTTGGTTCAAATTGTATACACAAATTTTAAAGTGTAACTTGTTATACAAGTCATATACACTGTCACTAGGTCAGTATTTTATGGATATTTGGCCATGTTGAACCAGAGTATTTGACAGGAAGTTTCAAGCAAATAATGATTAATGCAGGATTAAGAATTCATAATAATGGATAATGTAAAAAAAAAATGTAATTATTGATATCCAAGGTAATGATAATGCATAAACAGAGATTCATTTTATCTAGTAATACATTTGATACTAAAGGACGGATAATTTGCAGGCTCTTTTCTACAGTGTGCAGTTACGAGATTCACTCTCATTTATAAAACATCATGCCCAGAAACCAACAAATTGCACAAATATTATGCATAATATTTTCAAGTCCTACCAATTTTAATTTCTTAATTAAATTTTCCCTAAACTTAGAAAATCTCTCCCTATTTTTTGTTAAAATGGAGATGGGGAATTTCCATTTGAACATTTCATTTCCAGAATGGGTATGTATATAATTCTTTCTCATTGCAGAAAACTACAGTTTAGTATTTCTGTCAGTAATTAATCATCATACAGGTCTTAATCATTTTTAGGGAAGATAATGACTATTTGGATGTGGAGGCAAACCCTCCCATCTGTTGGGGTGTCCTAGTCACCCCCTGTCCCTGACTGGTTTTGTTACTGTTGTAACTCATCAGAGGGAATAATAAGGGTTGATTCGTTTGTTCATCTGATCACTTTGTTATGTTAGAGTGAGGTTTATATACCCCTTTGACGTCGGTGTCGCCAGTGCAGCTGGTGTAGTTTCTTGTGAGGTCATGTGACTAGTGTGGTCATGACTCACAGTTGTAGCATCTGGATTCCAAAATAAACCATTGTCTTGTAGCCAGGTTTTGGATACATAGAGAAATATGATTTAAAGAGGGGTATAAATAAAGAAATGACTTGCAAACTCTTATTTTTATTTTGATTTACAGAAACTTTGTTCTATAAAGTTTATTTCTGTAATGCAAGACATAATGATAATAATGCCATACTGTTATATTAGACGAAGAGCACTTCAGATTATAATGAGATCGATCTTTTCATTTGAAGATTTTTCTGCAGTCACTGCAAGATATTCTGATACCAAAATGTGTGATCTTGACATGTCATGCTAAAGATTGCCAATGTTTAAACTTGGCATCACAGTACACACATTGGTAATTCATTTTACTCTGTAGCGGTTGCGTAGCAGAGTGATTGCGTCATAATTTGTGACGCAATCTGAAGCTAAGGCAGCATTTTGAGGGTAGATTTCCTCAGAAGAGTGAAATATTCCAGCATAGTGACTATGGGGTCAAAACATCCTAGTTTGCATGGGAGGAAAAATAATAATGAAGTTAAAAATGACTGAACTCCCATTTAGACCAAGATGCTACTAGAGAACTCTGTATCAGATTTAATAATTTCTATTATCTGATATTTAACACAATTTATGTTGTGATCAGGTAAATTAAAATGCTTAGACACCAGGAAATCTATATGGATATCTCTCCAGTGTATTTTTTATTCTCACTTGGAATTCCCTTTTAGTCTCATATATGTTCAGGTGAGTAATTAGGTGACATGCGTTTGGTACAGTGTCCTCTAAGTTTTGAGGCTTCTTGGAGGATGGTGTTCCAAGCACTGATGAAATTGGGAGAATTAATGAATCATGGACATCGATTAATTTCTAATCCTCTAGCAATTTTCCTTTCAAGGCCACACTCATGGGGCTAGTCAGACACCTTTTTAATTTAACATATTTGTAAGTTTTCTTGTTTCTTTATAATCCCTGCAGGGATTAACATCTTGGTCTATATGGGAGTTCAGTCATTTTTAACTAAATCATTTTTTACCCTACATGTCATAGACAGGAAGAGCGTATGTGATAACCTGTTGTCCATGAGTCACCGTTTCATTATCACTAGTTTGTTATTGTTACTCCTCATGAACTACTTTGAAGATTTCCATGAAACTTTACACACATATTCATCCCAAGGTCAAATTGGTCCTGAATGAAAATAGTGCTTCTTGAACATCCATTATAGCCGTCACAGCAACCATCTTGAGAAAATTTTGTTATTGCATTTCCTCATTAAAGGACTTCCTTATTATGTCTAGTTTGACCAAATGAAAATGGTGACAGTCATCAAAATATGAATGCCAAAGCATCCATCTTCAAAATCTTGGTATTACTAATACAAGTGCTCCTAAACAGAAAGTCAGATCAACATAGCCATTTCACCAAAAGACTTCTCATGAGGTCTAGCTGTTCCAGAAGGAAAATGGTGTCACTCAGATATCCATCTTGAAAATTATGTTATTCCTTCTCCTCCTGAATGGATAGCCATTTTCACTGACATTTTTCTTATAATATCTAGCTCATTCTAAATGAAAATGATGCTGATCTGGCATCCAATATGACCACCATTGTAGCCATCTTGAAATTCTATGATGAGAAAGTCACTTCAAAATGGAATTTTCAGTGGAAGTTTTCCTATGGTGTTTAGCTGGTCCTAATTAAAATGGTGCCTATCTGATCTCCATTATGCCCAACACTGCATAATTCATCTTGAAAATCTTGTTATTGTCACTCCCCCTTGATAGAAAGTCATATTGATATTGGTTTTCACCAAAAGACTTCAAATGATGTCTAGTTGGACCTAAATGAAAATAGTACCTATCTGACATCCAGTATGGCCACTATGACAGCCATCTTGGAAATCTTCTTCTAGAAAATCCTCCTAATCGTAAAATCATATTGACATAGGGTTTTGACCAGAAGACTTAATATGATGCATAATTGGTCCTAAATCAAATAAGTGCCAATCACACATCCAGTATGGTCACCTTGGCAGCCATCTTGAAGTTGTTTTTATAGCTACTCCTCCTGAATTTATGGTCATATGAAAAAGGTTTTCACTTAAACCTTCTTAAGGCAGTTTGTTCTAAATGAAAACAGTACTAATCTCCTATCAACATGACTTCCAAGATGGTTATCTTGAAAATCTTGTAATCACTACTGCTTCTGAATGGGTGGTCATACTGGCATGGAATTTATCTACAAAGTTTTGTACATATTTACATTGTACCTACTTACAGACAAGTTTTGTATATATTTATATTGTACCTACTTATAAACAAGTTTTGCATATATTCATATTGTATCTAATTATAAACAAGTTTTGCATATATTCATATTGTACCAACTTAGAGGCAAATTCTTGTTAATGTTGTGATTACCTACCAACTGAGAAAATAAATAGGAAAAGCTTCATCTAGCAATCTGATTTATATAGACTCTAGAAATATTATTAAACATGGGCAATTTTTGTATGTGACGTGGTTGATGCTAGACTGCACCTTGTGACAGTGATCCTTATTTTTTTTCCTTTGACACAGAGAAGTTGTCTTAGTGATGCCCATAGCATGCATGAAGAAGATGCAAGAAAATATTAAGATAAAACATTGCTGTGGTTGACTTACCATTGCTTGCTAGTGTTTACTGAATACAGTGCACTCATTGCCATATAAACATAAGAAGATCCATTTTGTTGGCTGACAGAAATGTCTTACTGAGTTTGACTAGCAGGAGCAACAGCTGAGAGCACATGGTGGATCGTTGATAGAATATTTAAGGAAGGAAGAGAAAATGAAATCTTCAGTGAAAACTGCTGCATTGGTGTCCAAGGTATAGAGAGAGGAAACAATGTAGACTCCAATTTGTATGGACTTAATGTCCCTGTGATACATCAGAATAATGTCCCCACAGTTGTATGGGCTTATGTCCCTGTGATACATCAAAATAATGTCCCTACAGGTGTATGGGCTTAATGTCCCTATGATACATCAAATAGTGTCACCACATTTGTATGGGCTTATGTCCCTGTGATACATCAAAATAATGTCCCCACAGTTGTATGGACTTATGTCCCTGTGAAACATCAAATGATGTCCCCACATTTGTATGGGCTTTATTTCCCTGTGATACATCAAAATAATGTCCCCACAGTTGTATGGGCTTTATGTCCCTGTCATACATCAAAATAATGTCCCCACAGTTGTATGGACTTATGTCCCTGTGATACATCAAAATAATGTCCCCACATTTGTATGGGCTTAATGTCCCTGTGATACAAAAAAAAATAATGTCCCCACATTTGTATGGGCTTAATGTCTCTGTGATACATCAAAAATAATGTCTCCACAGTTGTATGGGTTTTATGTCCCTGTGATACAACAAAATAATGTCCCTACAGTTGTATGGACTTACGTCCCTGTGATACATCAAAATAATGTCCCCACAGTTGTATGGACTTATGTCCCTGTGATACATCAAAATAATGTCCCCACAGTTGTATGAGCTTTATGTCCCTGTGATACATCAAAATAATGTCCCCACAGTTGCATGGACTTATGTCCCTGTGAGACATCAAAATAATGTCCCCACATTTGTATGGGCTTATGTCCCTGTGATACATTAGTGCTTAATGTTCTTTTACTGTCAGGTACAAAGACGACACTGTGGGGTCAGAATGTACGAGTTTAAAGTTCCTATGGTACATTAAAGAATGCTTGGTGTTCTTTACTGTGGGGTACAAAGACGATACTGTGGGGTCAGAATGTACGAGTTTAAAGTTCCTATGGTACATTAAAAGAATGCTTGGTGTTCTTTACTGTGGGGTACAAAGATGATACTGTGGGGTCAGAATGTGTGAGTTTAAAGTTCCTATGGTACATTAAAAGAATGCTTGGTGTTCTTTACTGTGGGGTACAAAGATGATACTGTGGATCAAAATTAGGAATCAATTAGATATATTAGGTGTGGAAAAAATTTTCATTCACTTTGTCCCAGGGATATTATTTGACATGTGCTAAATGTTAAACAGTGTCGAACTTCTGCACTTATTACATGTAGAAAATGTCTATAGATTTATTCTAAAGGTGCAGATCTGCATCTACTTGGCCCAGGAAAAAGTAAGTAGTAAAGTTTTCCTCAGCCAATTTTTACACACACACACACACACACACACACTTGCCCTAGCCTATCATTTGCTGAAAAATGGCATTAAACCCTGCAAACCAAACTTTTTTCCCCCTCCTGAAGTGTCATTTGTTTCTAATTATGTCGTGCATTTGTCAATGTTATTATTAATTGCAGAAAAATAATTGTCCTTTACACTTCTCACAAATGGATTATTCATTATGTTTTGTGTACTTATAAATCATATAGATTACATTAATGAAGAGCCATGTACACTGTCTGGCAATTAAAGAATTTATCAACAATCTGCTTTCCTTTTTGTTTCCATTGCTTTAATTGTTTTGCAAAGTGAATGCAGTTCATTGTAGCTGAGTTACTATCTGCTATTTGAGTTAGTGGTGTTCATAGTATTGTTCTCAGTGTGGAGTGATTGATTTCTTCCTAATTGTTTGTAGAACTTAAACTTTCATGCTAAGACAATAGAGTTAACAAATACATGAATGACACCATTTTACCTTTATATAAAGTCACCATGTTTGTATTTTTTCTTCAAGTTTCAAGTACAGGTGAACTACAATGAAGCTAGGTGTTAAATTTTTTTAGATATAAAAGGTACCCATGCTATACCTTAAATTTACATAAATATGGAGTAACTACTTAAAAATTCATTACAATGAACAATTTATGTGCATTCATCGAAGTGTATGGTCCCTAATAGGTTATAGCAGTGGATATTGTACTTTACTGCTTAATTAGTTTTGTGGTATTTTCGTGAGTTTGGTGAAATGTCTGCATTGTCTATTATAATTGATGGGATAAAATAGGCATTTATAAATTTGATCATGAGATAATATAGGCATTTATAAATTTAATCATTAGATAAAATAGGTATTTGTAAATTAGATATCGGTTAAAATAGGCATTTATTAATTTAATAATGAGATAAAATTGGCATTTACAAATTTAATAATCAGATAAAATAGGAATTTATAAATTTAATCCTGGGATAAAGTAGGCATTTATAAGTTTAATCCTGGGATAAAATAGGCATTTATATATTTAATCCTGGGATAAAATAGACATTTATAAGCTTAATCCCTCTTATAAAATAGGCATTAATGCATTTAATCCTTGGATAAAATAGGCATTAATAAATTTAATCCTCGGATAAAATAGGCATATACAAATTTAATCCTCGGATAAAATAGGTATTTGTAAATTTAATTTTGGGATACAGTAGGCATTTATAAATTTAATCATGGGATAAATTAGGTGTTTATAAATTTAACCCTAGGATAAAATAGGTATTAATAAATTTTAATCCTGGGATAAAATAGGCATTTATAAATTTAATTCTGGGATAAAATAGGCATTTATAAATTTAATCCTAGGATAAAATAGGCATTTATAAATTTAACCCTAGGATAAAATAAGTATTAATAAAATTTAATCCTGGGATAAAATAAGCATTTATAAATTTAATTCTGGGATAAAATAAGCATTTATAAATTCAATCATTACTCTTTTGAAAAATAATTTCAATGTGTAGAACAGTCACCATTTTTTTCTCTCAAATATCTGTGACTTTTCCAATATATATTCTACCGAAAACCCATCTAAAAATCTTTTTGAATTTTTTTCTCTGTAATTTGTAACAGTTTTTGTTGTTAAATAGTTATGATATGTATCACTAAATTGATTAAATATTAATTTCACAGTTCAGTATTCAAGAATGTCAGTATAATAACCTGTCAGAATTCATCACAGCTTTTCAGTAGTCAGAGTAAAATCAAAAGTAACTGTACAAATCTAGAAGACAACAAGTTTATAGCATGGAGTCCTATCACATGCTATCCAAGAGTTTATAGCATGCATTCTGATCACATGCCATCCAAGAGCTTATAGCATGCATTCTGATCACATGCCATTCAAGTGTTTATAGCATGCATTCTTATCACGTGCCATCCAAGAGTTTATAGCATGCATTCTTATCACATGCCATCCAAGAGTTTATAGCATGCATTCTGATTACATGCCATCCAGAGTTTATAGCATGCATTCTTATCACATACCATTCAAGCATTTATAGCATGCATTCTTATCACATACCATCTAAGAGTCTGTAGCATGCATTCTTATCACATACCATCCAAGAGCTTATAGCATGCATTCTTATCACATGCCGTCCAAGAGTCTGTAGCATGCATTCTTATCACCAAAGCCATCCTAGAGTTTATGGCATGCATTCTGATCACATGCCATCCAAGAGTTTATAGCATGCATTCTGATCACATGCCATTCAAGCATTTATAGCATGCATTCTTATCACATGCCATCCAAGAGTTTATAGCATGCATTCTTATCACATGCCATCCAAGAGTTTATAGCATGCATTCTGATCACATGCCATTCAAGCATTTATAGCATGCATTCTTATCACATGCCATCCAAGAGTTTATAGCATGCATTCTGATCACATGCCATCCAAGAGTTTATAGCATGCATTCTTATCACATACCATTCAAGAGTCTGTAGCATGCATTCTTATCACATACCATTCAAGCGTTTATAGCATGCATTCTGATGACATGCCATCCAAGAGTTTATAGCATGCATTGTTATCACATACCATTCAAGAGTCTGTAGCATGCATTCTTATCACATGCCATCCAAGAGTTTATAGCATGCATTCTGATCACATGCCATCCAAGAGCTTATAGCGTGCATTCTTATCACGTACCATTCAAGCGTTTATAGCATGCATTGTTATCACATACCATCCAAGAGCTTATAGCATGCATTCTTATCACATACCATCCAAGAGCTTATAGCATGCATTCTTATCACATGCCGTCCAAGAGTTTATAGCATGCATTCTTATTACATACCATCCAAGAGCTTATAGCATGCATTCTTATCACATGCCATCCAAGAGCTTATAGCATGCATTCTTATCACATACCATCCAAGAGTTTATAGCATGCATTCTTATCACATACCATCCAAGAGCTTATAGCATGCATTTTTATCACATACCATCCAAGAGTTTATAGCATGCATTCTTATCACATACCATCCAAGAGTCTGTAGCATGCGTTCTTATCACCAAAGCCATCCTAGAGTTTAGAGCATGCAGTCTGATCACATGCCATCCAAGAGGTTATAGCATGCAGTCTGATCACATGCCATCCAAGGATTTCAATTTATATTTATTCTTTCATTCATGATACAAAATAGAATTCTAATACCAGTAGTCATAAAGACCATGATACAATATAGTATGCAAATACCAGTAGTCATAAAGACCATGATACAATATAGTATACAAATACCAGTAGCCATAAAGACCATGATACAATATAGTATACAAATACCAGTAGTCATAAAGACCATGATACAATATAGTATACAAATACCAGTAGTCATAAAGACCATGATACAGTGTAGTATACAAATACTATGTCTATCAATTGTTTACATACAGTAAAATGTAATTCATGGTGTAAATGTGCCACTTTTAAATTCATGAAAATTATTTTATTAATAAAAAATATTTCAATTTATTGTAATCGTTCCGTTAATTTGTTTCAGAGATGTCATGTGATGGAGGGACTTATACAAAGGAGTAATTTTAACCAGTTCCAGTTTCTGGCAACAGCGTTACAGCCAATGCTTCACAGAGACTTTATGTACACGGCCCAGTCCCAATTCCCAGAACAAGATTTTCAGCCCCTCAGTACTCACACAAGCAGATGGCTCAAGGTAGGAGGACTGTTGAAAAATGTGTTTTCTTTCAGAGATGAAAAAATTGTATTTAATTTATCTCTGAAACTATGCCACTATTTTAGACCCCACACAAATGTGGTTTGGGAATACAGTGTTACTAGGGGTGAAATGGTTAAATAATATACTGATGCATCAATAGTTTTTCCAAATCGATTCCCATATCAGTACAAGAGGTGAAAAATCAAAACAGAACAATACTTACCCTATGCAAGTTACTTTAATGTTCAGCAGTCATGAGTAATTATTAGTTTTTTTACTTTTTATTCTTTGAAAATTTATCTGAGACAGTATATGCACTCATTTCTGTCAGATTTTAAAAAAGAGTAGAAAATGTGACACCCACTTGCCTTAACATAGCTCACATAGTTTGAAATTTGCCACCATTAGTATGCAAATGATTTCATCCCCATCAGTATGTTCATAACATTTATCAGCATCAAGGATACATTCCAGACTGGTTCCTTTTGTATGATTTAAATACTTTAATGATCATTAATAACCACTTTTATGCAAATCTTTTCTGTTATTTCCTATCTTGTTTACTTGGATTGAATTGGAAGGCTACACTTCAATTGTGTAACACAGTGAAATATATTATTGTTTGTTTAAACAATAACCACCTATCAGAACCTAGTTTATTCACTGCATGACACAAAGCAAGAGAATATCATCTTGCAAAAGTGGCTATTAATGATCTGTGAAGTACATAAGTCATACATGGGAAACAAGTTTGGATGTCACTTTTTAGGTTGATATATGTGATCGGGTACTGTAAGTGCCAACAGGAAAAAAAATGAGCACAGAATTGGCGCAGAATCAGTTTCCAAACCACATTGAGTTATAGTCACCTTGTTAGCTTCTAGAAGGTGAATGGCTGTTGTTAATAATTTCCTTTTTCACTGACAGAAATGAGTGCCATGGCTGCAGCAGTTGTCTTGCATCTGCATTAAGTACATGTACAATATGATGAAGTGTGTTCCTAGTCATCTTTGCTCTCACACTTGGACTTATTCTAGATGAGATTTATCTTGCATGCAGCAATTCCACTGTTTCTTCTGTTTTGAAGATACAACTGTAATACCTTCCCAGTTTACATGAAGACATGAAGTTAGATGTTTTTAAAGCATTCATGCAGTGCAAAACAATGGTTGTTGTGAGTCCTGCATCTGATCCAACGGAGCAGCTGGAAATGGCTTAATAAGGTTGAATTAAAATCACTGACACTAACAGGTTGTCTATTTAGAGGGTATTTTTAAAAATCTTTTCAAGGATGAGCAGTGTCAACTTCAGGCTTTTGAGGGCCCAAAGCATTCAAAATATTATGGTGCCCCACCCCCTTTCCTACAAAATGTGAAACTCAAGAAAACAATATTAAAAGCTTAAAAAGTGAGAAAATACCAGTGTTGTCATCATTCCAAATCAAAATACTCATACATGCAGATTGAAATGGTCATATATAATTCATTTAATTTTTATCATCAACAATTAATTTGAATTTTTCTGGTGCCCCTGTTGCTTAGTGTGCTTAATGGGTAATCCGGTACTGGATGAGAACAGCATATGAACACATGATAAGTCTATGTATGTAATATGCATACTGGAAATATGACCAAGATGTCAGCATGTATAAAATGGCACCACCTACCACTGACAGACCATCAACAGATGAAAAGACCATCAAGCTGATATGTTTATCAATAATGTATCATATTATAGGCTGTTTATAGTGAGTCATATCAATACATGCCACAGATGTATAATACATGCCACAGGTGTATAATTACAACCCTGAGTGTTACCCTGTCTGTCCATCTGTCCAGTTAAGTGTTTGTTTAGGTCAGTTTTGAGGAACTTTGGTGGGACATCTGTACATATTTTCAGAACTTTCAGCAGTGAAATCCAGAAACATCAGCAATATTATTCATCATTGTAAAGTGCAATGCATGCCTGTTGTTGTTGGAGGAGGAGGAGGAAGCAGCTTGGCATTTAGTTCATTTTCTTTGGCACTATTATGTATAGAGTTACATAACTTGGAATGTTATTGCATCATGAAGAGTACCATAGCCATCATTGAAAACTAGGTCGCTGTGACCAATATTTCAGTTCAGTGATATTGGTTAACCTTTGCATTTAGCTCATTTTCTCAGGCATATTGTCTATGGAGTCACATAACCGGGTGAGATGAAGATTACTACAGCCATTAGTGAAAACTATTGTAAAGATTATTTCACATTCAAGTGCTTTTGGTTAGTCTTAGTGTTTAGCTCATTTTCTGTTGGTTTGCATTTGCATTTAGGTCTTTTTCTGAGACCCTAATACTTTCAGAATCACTTAAGTTGGTATTAATATTCATCATTTAGAGCACTACACCTTTAATGAAAATTAGGTTACTGTGGCATATACTTGACATTCCAATAATTTTGGTTGACATTTGTGTTTAGCTCATTTTCTTGAACACAATTGTCTGGTTAAAATACTTGGTATATAATTCCATCATGAGTACTACAGCCATCAGTGAAGACTAGGTCACTGTGACCTACATTTCATGGTTCAATGATTTCATGCTTGCCTTTGCATTTGGCTTGGCTACTTTTAGTAAGGGCTTGTGTTTAGGTCATTTTATAAGACACTGTTGTGTTTGAGTCATGTAATTTGATCTGTTGGGTTTGAAAGGAACAGAAAATTGACAAGGATTAGTTACAATAGTCATGGTTTGCAGTCTGACCATACTTTCTCTGCCAGCTTCCTTATGAAATAATATCAGATTATTACATATTTACGTTTTAGTCAATTTGCAACACACATAACATGAATTGCATTTTGTCTCAGTATTTTCTAATACATTTTAACACTGATATCCACAAACATGTTACAAAAAAGGAAACAAAACTGTTTGTATAAAAAATCAGAAAAATTATTTTGAAATTCCTCAGGTTACTGCTGTTTATTAAATTTCTAACATCTAATAATGAAAATCAGTGAATGTTGGAATGCATGTTAGACTTGTGTAGCTATAGTGTCAAGAACTCTTGAATAAAATGATACTTTTGTTTCAGTGATAGAACTTAATTACATTTAAAGGTAAGTAATATACATGCATATGTTATAGGGCATATTGGAATCCAGGAAAATTCTGAATCACCCCAAGGTCAGTTGAAATTGTAATCCACCCTGGTGTAGTTTGGAATTCCTATTCCTAGGACTGATGGGAATTCAGTTTTCAATGGGCAAACTGGAATCATGCACAAGTTTTGAACAATGTTTATTTTTGAAGAACAAACCAACAGGGAAACAACACTAGGTATAACTGCCCTTATAATGCCCAAATGGAGAGCAAAAACTATTCATACTCTAGTAAGTTATGCCCAAATGCAGAGCAGTAACTATTCATACTCTAGTGAGTTAGTCCTAAATGTAAAGCAATAACTATTCATACTCTAGTGAGTTATGCCCTAATGCAGAGCAGAAATTATTCATACTCTAGTGAGTTATGCCCAAATGTAAAGCAGAAACTATTCATATGCTAGTGAGTTAGGCCTAAATGCAGAGCAGTTACTAGTCATACTCTGGTGAGTTATGTCCTAATGCAAAGAACAGAAGTAATGAATACTCTAGTGAGTTATGCCAAAATGCAGAGCAGTAACTAGTCATGCTTTAGTGAGCTATGCCCTAATGCAGAGCAGAAACTATTCATATTTGAGTGAGTTATGCCCAAATGCAGAGCAGTAACCAGTCATACTTTAGTGAGTTATGCCCAAATGCAGAGCAGTAACTAGTCATAGTCAAGTGAGTTAGGCCCAAATGTAGAACAATAACAGGTCCTACTCAAGTGAGTTAGGCCCAGATACAGAGCAGTAACTAGTCATATTCTAGTGAGTTAGGCCCAAATGCAGAATTGTAGTTAGTCATACTCCAGTGAGTTGGTCCCAAATGCAGAGCAATAACAGGTCATAATCTAGTGAGTTATGCCCAAATGCAGAGCAGTATCTATTTATATTCTAGTATGTTATGCCCAAATGCAGAGCAATAACAAGTCATACTCTAGTCACATTTTAATGCAGCAATGTCTGTATTTTTTCCAGTACATCTTGCTGGAGTTCACAGTATCTTTGAATTCCACAACCCTGCAGATGTTCTGGCTTTACAAAATTGGAGATCTCTTTATGTTACATTTGAAGAAAAAAAGCATAAGTATGTGATAGAGAAGTAAAAATTAATCACCTCTTTTCCAGATCCCACATCACCTATTGTATAACAGCTTTTCTGCACCATTAATTGATATTGCTTTCTACCATTGTGGTATTGGTGTAAATAACTGTATAATTTAGTATTTGACATTTATGCAATAAGAAAATGACATTTTTGAATGGTCATGTAGGCTTATTCAAAATGCACTCATTGTGACATCAGCTGCCAATTTGCATTTTTTGCAAATTGACAATATTTCATACCATGAATACTTCCCTAACAAAACCCTTTAAAACCAGGAAAATATCATTATAATCATTCCTCTTCATTCCCAATGGAACATAGGGCCTTATGTGATGGTCTTGGGCTATCTGTTTTGCTTCCCTCCAGGAATATATGCAAATGTTCTTAAGTTTGGTGTCCAGAGTTCTTTGCCAAGTCATGGCTCATCATCCTGTTCATTGTTTGCCTTGAGGGTTCCAGTCCAGGTCCCAGTACATCCAATCCATTTCCGCTTGCATTCCTTAATGGTGAAGGTTGTGGGTTTCTGTTTTGTCCTCAACCATAACAACTGGTTGGGGATTCGGTTTGGCCATCTATGTACAGGATTTATTGGAGACAAAATTGATGAAGACCTGTAGCTTATCTTCCAAGTTCTTTGTGTGTCTACATGTCTCTTTCTCATAGAGCAGCACTGATGTGACATTGGAGTAGAACAGTGTAAGCTTTGTTTCAGGTGTATGTTATCATTCCCCCAGACTGGTCTGAGAGTGCTAAAGGCATGGGGTGCCTTGGCAATCCTGACCTTGATGTCCTCATCTGTTCCTGACTTTTTCACAGTGCTGTCAAGGCATGTGAACTTATCAACATTCTTATGGCTTGTCCCTATAAAAGAATCAGTGCATCCTGGTTTGTATTTTGTCTATTTTGTCTTGTCAGCATTGATGTCCTGGTCAGTAGTTTGGGCTATGGTATGTGAGATCTCTGCTTTTAATTGCATGCACTGGAGTGTGTGTGACAGCAGTCCAATATCATCTGCAAAGTCCAGTTTCCTTATTTGTGGTCAAGGTCCACTTTATTCCTTGTGGTTAATCCATTGTGATCTTCATTACCCAGTCTATCACTGGTGAGAAGATCATTGGTGAAAGTAAGCATCCTTACCTGACATCAGTGTCTACACAGAAAGAAGTACTGGTAGACAAATATTTGTTGTGTATGACATGACAGGTTGGATATTTGTGGAGGCACTGGATAATCCTGACAGTGTTCTCTGGGATGCCATAGCTCTTCCAAATGATGTTTCTATCCAACATGTCAGCAAGTACCCACTTTTCTTTCCTTTCATTCTTCTTGACTTACTTATTCCTTATGGAATTCTTATGTCATATCAGGACATCTGGTTTCTTATTGCTACTCCTCATAAACTTGGAAGAATGTCATGAAGCTTAACACACACACACATTCATCCCAAGGTTCATTTGGTCCTTAATCAAACTGGTGCAGCTCAAACAACCAGTGGCTATCTTGACAATCTTGTTATTGCAATTCCTCAAGAAGAGAAAGTTATATCGACATGAGGTTTTTCACCAAAAGATTTCTGGTTGGTCCTCGATGAAAATGGGGTGGATCTGACATCAGTATAGCCATCATGATGTCCATCTTGAAATTGTTTATAACTGCTCCTGGATTGACAATTGTACTAACATAGAGTTTTCACCAAAAGACTTCTTATGATGTTTTGATTGTCATAAGTGCCTGCCATTGTGACCATCTTAAAAATCTTTTTATAGTCACATGCACTCCATCTGTATGGATGGTCATATCAGTATGGTGTTTTCGTAAGAAAACTTCGTATGATATCTAGTGGATCCTAAATGAAAATGGTACTGATCTTACATCCAATATGGCCACCATGATTTTGACATTGAGGTAAGTTGAATGGTACTGCTCTGACGTCCATTATGACCACCATGATCTTAACATCAAGATAGGTTGAATGATCTTCATTTGATGATATCAAGTTCAATGTAAGTGGCCATGATGAAGAAATTTGTGCTTCACTTACAGGTATCAGCAAACATACTACCTCTAATATCAAAGAAAATATTTTTGTTACTAAATTTGGTATGTTGGAATTTCTCAGTACATGTAATATCAGAGATGGTTTCAGTACTCAGCAGTTGAAAAGAAAAATGGTCTTCTTTGATTCCTCTAATTTTTTTCTGGCCAGTTGAGTACAAGTCCCTTTTAGGGACTCTTGTTTTTTTATTTGGTTGATCACTACATTTTCAGTTTAAATAAAAAAAGAAGAAAAAGACCCAGAATACATTATCGATAAACAAGAACAACTATGAAAGCTGAAAGCACCTATATAAAGCATATGTTTGCAAACACAATGGTTTTTCTGTTTTATTTGCTTGTCTTGTCTATCTTTTGTATTTGCCTTTGAAAAAGACTCATTAAGAGTCTAAAGTGCTCAGGCTAGTTAGATACTAGTTTTGCACTGTTCGTTGTCAGTTTATTTCATATATATATATATATATATATATATATATATATATATATATATATATATATATATATATATATATATATATATTGGAAGTAGCACAATGCCAAGTTTTAAATAATAGTGAGCTGAGGTTACATTCAGATTCCAGTCTGCCTCAGTTTAAATTCCAAATCTGCACTGCTATATCTAAGAGGTAAATCAGAATTCTCATCTGTCCAAAGGCAGACTGAAATGTTTATTGAGCTTGGGTGATTTGGATTTGTCCCAAATTCCAGTATGCCCCAGTACATATGCATTTCAATATCGCTGTTTCTAATTCAACTAATTAATAAAAAGCCTAATTTACTTAAAGTTTCTGTACAAACTTTGTAGGTGAAATTTTTCTTTTCTTTATAAACTGAATAACTAAAAAAAATTATAATCATTTCATAGATTCATATTGATAAAGATTTGTAAGATCTAATACAACTGAAGCAGCTTTTCATTTCTCACCATACTAATACAATAAGCTACACACATTTAATATAAAATGTTTATTGTTAAACAATAATTTTCATATTTATCAAACTAAGCTTTCTTAATCTACAGGAGGAAAAATGTAAGGAAGCTATCAATACAGACAAAAAACAAGTGTATTTTGCATTTGCACTTATATACAATTCACAGCCAGTTTCAAAAAGCATAAATCTGACATCACATAAAGCATCAGCAAAACTGAGTCTACACTGTTTATCTAAAATCAGAAATTGAACAAACATTGTAGACTTAAATTTGCATGTGCCTTGTATGACAGAAGAGTTCATTGGATCCTAATGATAAAATTGGTTTAATGGAGATGCATCTTGACCCATGGGCTTCATCAGTATGTTTTTAAAATGGGCATCCAACATTCTTTGGCTGGAGGCCAAAACAGATCAATTTTTAAGGTTGCAGGCTGCATGAGCATGAATAGTTCCTTATCGCTAATTAAATATATCAATTAAAATGCATATTTTCAAAAGAAATCCCTACATTGCCATGGGGCACACAATGTAAAGGATAGGGCCATGTGCAGCCTGTGGGCTGCAGGTTGGACACACTTGTTCTAAAATAATCTTCATTGTAACCATGACTGGGCAGCAAAAAAGACTGCCTTAGATGTATACAATGAAGTACTGTTTCACTGTACCACATTGAAATAGCAGATCATCTATATCAGGGGTCGGCAACCTATTTTACATAGCATGCCACTTTTTTCCAGATTAATTACAAAATGAATGAGCAAGTGCCACCAGTATGAGAATAATACTGTTAAAATCGAGATTTTTGTCTGCCCTTAATGTGTCACACAAAACCTCTTGATGTGCCACCTTGTGGCACATGTGCTGTAGGTTGCCGACCCTTGATCTATATCCTCACTTGAAATGGGTTTCAAGGGCACATTTTTAATTTTTTTGTCAATGGATAGTTATGCACGATGAAAAATAGTGATGTGCATGCATAATCCATGCACACCACTTCATGTCATTTTCACGTGGCCTCAATTCTGTAAATCATTAAATTTTCACAAATTTATTAAATTTCCACAATTTCATAGAATGTAATTAAAATGAGTTTTAATTTTATGATAATAAACAGAAAGTGTGTAGCAAAAGATGGGATTGTCTTTTCATTAGGTAAAATTGCTATAAATTTGATTGTGCAGTGTAATGAAGAATACAAAGTTGATGTTAAATGTTCAGTACAAATAAGTTTTGCATTTCCTGCTAATTATGACCTTGATGCAGACAAAAGAAAAGGAGGGAGGAAGCAGGTGAACATGCAGACAAACAGATGAACAGATGGAAAATATCATCCATCAGTGATAAGTAATACATGATGCACTTTCCAATAAAAGTGCATTCTCTGATTAGGTACAGGTGGACCAGTGGAATCTCACACAGCACTCTCACATGTACACATGAGGGTACTAGAACATTTTAGCAAACACAGCATGAGGCAGTTTAAGAAATCAGAACATAACAAATTCCAAGACAAATAATTAAAAGATGTATGAAATAACTGATTGTCTTTACTATATAGCAGGCATTAAAGCACATAACTGCTCATCTTTACTTTATGGCAGGCATTGTAGCACAAAATAGCTGATCGTCTTAACTTTATGACAGGCATTGTAGCACAAAATAGCTGATCGTCTTAACTTTATGACAGGCATTGTAGTACATAATAGCTGATCATCTTTACTTTATGGCAGGCATTGTAGCACATAATAGCTGATCATCTTTACTTTATGGCAGGCATTGTAGCACACAACTGATTGTCTTTACTTTATGGCAGGCATGATACGACATAATACTTATACAAATTTTTCCTTGGTAATATCCTAACATTTTATGATTTACGCTATATACAGTAGTGCCTTAATATTAGGTTTAATAGCCAGATCAGACTATAAAAAGTATTTTAACAATAGGTCAGACTGTCTATTCAGACTATAAATTGTATTCTAACAATATGTCAGACTGCTTTTTGGACTATAAACAGTTTTCTTACAGTATGGCAGGCTACCTATTTGGACTGTAAACAGTATTTTAACAATAGGTCGGACTTCCTTATATGGACCATAAACAGTATTCTAACAATGGGTCAGACTGCCTATTCAGACTATAACTAGTATTCTAACAATGTCAGACTGCCTATATGGACTATAAACGGTATTTTAACAATAGGTCAGACTTCCTATATGGACCATAAACAGTGTTGTAACAATGTGTCAGACTGCCTATTCAGACTATAAACAGTATTTTAACAATAGGTCAGACTGCCTAATCAGACTATATTCTAACAATAGGTCAGACTGCCTATTCAGACTATAAACAGTATTCTAACAAGAAGCTAGTCTGTCTATTTGGACTTTAAATAGTATTCTAGCAATAGATCAGACACCCATTTTGACTATAAATAGTATTCTAACAATGGGTCAGACTGCCTATTCAGACTATCAATATTATTTTAAAATTGGATCAGACTGCCTATTTGGACTATAAATAGTATTCTAAAAATGGGCCAGACTGTTTGGACTATAAATAGTATTCTAAGAGTGGGTCAGAGAGCCAGGATGAATTATAAAAAGTATTATTTTAATAGACCAAGGTGCCAGGTTGGAGACTTAAGTATTCTAATATGTCAAACTGCCAGGTTGGACTATAGAATATTCTAATAATATGTCAAACTGCCAGGTTGGACTATAGAATATTCTAATAATAGGTCAGACTGCCAGGTTGGACTATAGAATATTCTAATAATAGGTCAGACTGCCAGGTTGGACTATAGAATATTCTAATAATAGGTCAGACTGCCATGTTGGACTATAGAATATTCAAATAACAGGTCAAACTGCCAAATTAGACAATAAAGAGATGAGAAGAGATTCAAACAATTTGTTACCACAAAATTACAGTGGATACAAATATAAAATTTTAATTTAATTGATACCAAATGCCCAAACAGCTAGTACAACCCTCCATGTTCTTATTATACATCATGAGACAATTTATATAACAGGCATTTAAAGAAATAAAACTTCACACAAGTTTGCACAAGGCCCAACCACATAATTTCAATTTGCACCAGAAATAAACACATGTCCCAGGTAATTATAGCTTTGCTTCATACAAGTTCTTGACAAACATTGGTAAAGGTGTTTCCAGAGATCTCTGTTTACCAGTTATTATACTTGTCATTTTTTCATCTCATAACAAGTTTACAAACTTTACTTTTTTATCTCAGTTGACACGTTTTTGATTGTAGAGGTTATATTTGTTCTGTATTATATCAGCACTGTAGGAACATTGTTCAGACAAGAGAGACTCAATTTAGGTCATCCTTAGTACATGAGGTAGTCTGTTTGTTTCTTTTCTTTTTTTATAATATTCATTAGTATAGTGCAGCCAGATACATTGGTCCACTTGTATGGCAAGGAAGTTAAAGTTAATATTGTACAGAACTAAGCAGGTTCTAGAGGGTCTCAGATTTTTCTGTATTACATGTACATGTATTTGATTGAATTAAATACTAGAGACAGGTTTTTCTGTATTACATGCATTTGGTTTACTGTATACTAGAGACAGGTTTTTCTGTATTACATGGATTTAATTAAAAAAATATATAGATTTTTCCATATTACATTATTTAGTTAAAATACTAGAGACAGATTTTTCCATATCATATTATCTAGCTTAAATACTAGACGCATTTTTCACTATTGTCTATATTTGGTTCAACTAAATACTAGAGCGAGTTGCTTAAATTTAAGGTAGATGCTTTTATTTTCCTCTGCTTTTTGGTTAGGTGGAAATAAATGGACTTTTCCTTATGCCATTCAATCTGTCCTTACTTTCATACATTTTTCATTCTGCACGATATTTCCCTTAGTCATTATTGAATTCCAACCTAATTTGGTATGCAGCTATGAGACCTTGACTGAGTTCAGTTGTTAGCATTTAGTGTCATTATTTTTCTGAGTTATAGCTCATAGCTCTCCCACCAACCTGCTTTTGTTTTAGCAAAGTAAGTCATTAAATTATTATTGGATTTAGTTCTTTTTTCGAACGAATTTTGATATTAATAAAATTTTGGTTGAGTTCAGTTGTCAGCGTTCTGATTCACCTTTTAGTGGAGTTACAGCCCTGATTGTCAGACCTACCCACATTTGTTGTCAGCACAAGAACTCTCTTAATTAGCGTTGGATTTCATCCTAGTTTTGTATATATCGATAAGACCTTGCCTGAGTTCACTTTTCAGTATTCAGTCTCATCATTTAGCAAAGTTATTTCCCCTGATTTTCAGATCACCCAAAGTCCTTTTCTGTACAGTAAATTCCATGATTATTATTGGATTTTAAGCAAGTTTGGTATACAGCTTCATATTGTTCAGACCTTGGTTGCGGTCAGTTGTTAGCATTGTCATATAGTGGAGTTACAGCCCCTGGTTATCAGTTAGCAGAACCTAACCACTTTTGTTTCTGCACAGTAACTCGCTTAATTATTATTGGCTTTCAACCAAAATATGGCATGTAGCCTAATTTCCATGAGACACTGGCTGGACCTGATTCTTAGTATTCTGCATTGTTAGCAGAGTTATAGCCCATGATTGTCTGATACAACAGTTTCATTTGTTGCAGGTTTTACAGTTTTGAATAAATTTTATCCAGGCAGTTTGATATCAGCAAAGCCAGCAAAGGTGTGGGACATCAGTTCCTAGAATTTGTTTGTTGATTTAACAATTACGCACCAAGGAAGAAAATGTTTGTGTATATGATCAAACTTCCTCCTATATTGCCTGATTAACTTAACTTCCTTCCATATTGCTTGATTAACTTAATAATAATAATAATAATAATACTAATAATAATGTGGACTTAGTACAGTGCCTAATCTTTAGAAGCTGTGTTTTACAATATTTGATAACACATAAAAGCATATATAATAACAAGATTACAAAATAAATATATGCTGACAATAATTAAGGAAGTAAGCATTATTAAGTCTTTAAGTCTGTTCTTGTAATCAAAATAGGTGAGTTTTAAGAGCACTCTTTAAATGAGATCACAGTGTCCTTATGTCTAAGATCCATGGGTAGTTTGTTCCACATAGCTGAATCTTGGTACACAAAAGAATGTAGCCTGTATGACTTTATTTTAACAGTGGGAACAATGAGAATACAAGTGTTGGAATAAGAGTGCAAGTTTATAGATGGGGTATGCACATGGGTGAGGTCAGATAAGTATATTGTACTGGAGCCAGTCAGTAAAATGTAGCATAGTGAACAGTTTTTATGTTTGATTCTGGATCAGATGGGTAGCCAGGTTACAGAGCAGGGGAGGTTTGCTTAGTTTTTCATCCTCTAATGATAGCAGCTGTGTTTTTAACTTTTTCAAGTTTCCTTAGTAAACACTGAGATGAAACAGCGAGAAGTGAATTACAATAGTCCATGTTTAAAAATATTGAGGAGCACACAAGTGTTTTAGTCACATCAGCTGAAAGATAATTGTAAATGGAGCTAATTTTTCTCAGCTCCAGATATGCAATTTTGCATGTGTTCATTACATGTTGGTGTATGTGTGTGTGATTTGGATTTTTAACGTAGCTTTAATGATTTTTCAGTCATATCGCTACGATGTCTGCTGTGTGGCAGTTTATAGTGATGTCTAGCACTGGGGCATCATGCCACAGACATGTAGCATGATGTCCCACCCAGTCACATTATCCTGACGCCAGGCTGACCAGTCCTAACACTAACCTTTTAATGCTGAGCACCAAGCGAGGCAGCTGTTAGTACCATTTTTGTAAGTCTTTGGTATGACTCGGCCGGGGTTCGAACCCACGACCTCCTGCATCTGAGGCAGACGCTCTAACCACTAATGAGAGCATACTGTCTAGACTGGCACCTAGGTTTTGTACTGAATATGTGAACTTAATGTTGGCATTGCTGATACTTATTGTTTGAGGTAAAGGATGTGACTGAGAAAGTCTTTATGTGGTGATCAGGATGGCTTCAGTTTTATCATCATTGATCTGCAGCTTATTGTATGTCATCCAAGGCTTCACATCGAAAATGTACCTCTGTATGTTTTGGATGGTAGCCTCAGCTTCAGTTGGCAGCTGGATTTGTCTATTTAAGTGTTAGCAGCACACAGTTGGTGAGACACCAGATGTTGATCTATGATACGTGAGAGTGACTGAGTGTATACAATGAAGAGAATGGGACCAAAAATAGAACCTTGTGGAACACCAAAACATAGATCATCTAGGCTGAAATGTTTCCCATTTATGGACAAAATAATAATAATAATAATAATAATAATAATAATAATAATAATGAGGACTTTGTATAGTGCCTAATCTTTAGAAGCTCTAAGCGCTTTACAACATTTGACAACACTTAAAAAAAACATATATAATGATATGATTACAAAAATAAAAACAAACACCACGAAATTAGAAACAGAAAACATGCTGTAAATATTTAAGGTAAGGATACATTATAAGGATACATTATTAGGTCTTTAAGTCTGTTCTTGCAGTTGAAATAGGTGAGTTTTAAGAGCGCTCTTGAATGAGATCACTGTGTCTTTGTGTCTAAGTGCAGTGGGCAATTCGTTCCACATTGCTGGGCCCTGGTATGCAAAAGAGCGTTGTCCATATGATTTCATTTTCATAGTGGAAATAATGAGAATATGAGTGTCAGAAGAGGAGCGTAAGTATCTTGCAGGTGTGTACACATGGGTGAGGTCAGATAGGTATGTTGGACTGGAGCCCGTCAGTGAAACGTAGCACAGAGAACAAATTTTGTGTTTAATTCTGGATCGTATGGATAGCCAGTGTATGGTAGAGAGCAGGGGAGAGGCGTGCTCTGATCGTGGTACTCTAAGGATGATCCGAGAAGCTGTGTTTTGAACTTTTTGAAGTTTTTGGAGTAGATATTGAGACGAACCAGACAGAATTGAGTTACAATAGTCCAGTCTTGAAAGTACCAAGGAACACACAAGTGTTTTAGTGGCATCAACTGAAAGATACTCGCGAATGGAGCTGATGCGTCTCAGCTCAAGATATGCAGCCTTGCATATGTTCATGACATGTTGGTGCAATGAGAGAGTACTGTCAAGAGTAACACCGAGGTTTCGTACTGACTGTGTGAATTTAATGTTGGTGTTGCTGATATTTATTGTCTGTGGTAAAGGATGTGAATGAGAAAGTCTTTGTGTTGTAATCAGAATGGCTTCAGACAAAATATGTATCCTGTTGACTAAGTAGGACTTGAACCATAGTAAGACTGTATCATGAAAACCAAACACATGCTGGAAATGGTAAAGTAATATATCATAATCTTTTATGGAAAATGCCACAGATGAATCAAATAGCATGAAGACTGTAATCTTTCCACTATCCAAAGCAGGGAGTATGTTGTTATCTAATCTCAGAAGGGCAGCTTCAGTACTATGATGAGGGCAATATGTGGACTGCAAATAGCTGAAATGACTATTTGAATTCAGATGAGATACAAGTTGGGATAAAACAGCTTTTTCAGAGATTTATGACATGTATAGGAGGTTAGAAACAAGACAGTAGTTCCTTAAAATTGTCACGTTAAGTGTCTGTTTCTTCAACAGAAGCTTTACAATGGCAGTTTTGACAAAATTATAGGAACTTCCCAGACAAGAGACAAGTATTGATAACATCAGTTAGTGGTGGTAATATTGAATCTTAAGCTCTCAGGGGGCAGTGATGGTGGAATAGGATTGAGTTCACAGGACTTTGGGGAGCCCTTCATCACAATTGTATGTACCAAATCCATAGAGACAGGTTCAAATGCTGTTAAAGGCTGACATTGATATTATTTATCACAACTGTATGGTGATGATCAGTCAGTTGAAATTGTGTTGTCAAGCTTATCTCTAATTGATTGTACTTTGTCATAGAAGAAGTTTGCAAATGGGTCTGGAAGGTCGACCAAAGAGAATATCATTAGAAGTGGTGTACATTTATTTCTTGACATTTGTTTGTCCATAATCTCAAAGAGCTCTCTGCAGCAGGAACTTTCAGTGATTTCAGTGATCTTAGTACTGTAGTAGGCTGATTTTTTTTCTCATGAACTTTGTAACATTCTTCTTAGCAACTTCATAGATCTGCTTATGAATAGTGAGGCCGGTGAAAAATCAGATCCTCTCAGCCTTTCGGCATTATCTTTTAGCAGTGCAAACCTGGTCCCTAACACTACTATACCATGGAGAACACTTTTTTTAATTGATACAATGCACTTGGTTGCTGGGGCATGTTAACTTAACATTAATGTAGATCTTTAAGTTGGATGTTTTCCTGACATGAATGTCAATTTCTTTAAGCTATGGTTTTCTAAAATTTTTACTTTATTTCCATCAAAGTTCAGATGAGGATATCAAATCTTTGCTATTTCCTTTTCATGAATGTTTGTGCAATTTTTAACAGGTTACACCCTGACCTTTCAGTTGATACTGAAACTAGTAACATTCCCTTTCAAACTCATTTATAGGAGAAATTAGCATACACAAGACAGGATAATTTTCATCGTGTGAAGAGCGCCTATTACCATACTGATGATGATGTAAGGGAACTTGCCAGGCAACAACAAGTCAAATATCAGGACCATGTCAGATTTCCAAATATAACAGCCATTACTGGAGAACCTACATTAAACAGACAGATATCAGAAATAGCCAGGTAACTGTTGACTGATTTCACTGAAGTTCATTTGGATTGATTTACTAGAAATTCCCAGGTAACGGTTGACTGATTTCACTGAAGTTCATTTGGATTGATTTACTAGTTAGCTGAAATTGGTTCTACACAAATGGTATGGCAAATAATAGAAATAATAGTGAATATGAATATGACTATGGATTTAGTTTTATAATAAATCATATTGAATATGAATAAACTATGGATTTAGTTTTATAATAGATGATATTGAATATGAATATGGATTTAGTTTTATAATAAATCATATTGAATATGAATAGGACTTAGGATTTAGTTTTATAATAGATGATATTGAATATGAATACAACTATGGATTTAGTTTTATAATAAATCATATTGAATATGAATACGACTATGGATTTAGTTTTATAATAAATCATATTGAATATGAATAGGGCTATAGATTTAGTTTTTATAATAGATGATATTGAATATGAATACGATTATTGATTTAGTTTTATAATAGATGATACTGAATATGAATATGACTATGGATTTAGTTTTATGATAAATCATATTGAATATAAATACAACTATGGATTTAGTTTTATAATAAATCATATTGAATATGAATACAACTATGGATTTAGTTTTATAATAAATCATATTGAATATGAATACAACTAATATGGATTTAGTTTTATTATAAATCATATTGAATATGAATATGACTATGGATTTAGTTTTTATAATAAATCATATTGAATATGAATATGACTGTGGATTTAGTTTTATAAGTCTATGGTACTTAAGTCACAAAGAAAATTTGTGAAAGAATTCATATGCATAACCCTAACCCTAACCTGTAGCTGGTCAGGTTAGCTCTACTGGTCAAAGACTACATGCACATAACCCTAACCCATAGCTGATTTGGTTAGCTCTACTGGTCAAAGACTACATGCACATAACTCTAACCCATAGCTGATCTGGTTAGCTCTACTGGTCAAAGACTACATGCACATAACCCTAACCCATAGCTGGTCTGGTTAATTCTACTTGTCAAAGACTATATGCACATAACCCTAACCCATAGCTGATCTGGTTAGCTCTACTGGTCAAAGACTACATGCACAAAACCCTAACCCATAGCTGGTCTGGTTAATTCTACTGGTCAAAGACTACATGCACATAACCGTAACTATGGATTAGTTTTGGTTAGCTTGCTAACATAGTTGGCTTGGTGTGACATTGGCGACCACATAGTTTTATTTTTGGATATTTCAGTCAATATTTATTTTCAGATAAGTTTAAAATTCCCAAAGAAACAAGATTGATATAATTATATTAGCAAAACATTTGTATCCAGTATAAATTGTAACTGACTTCAGCTGCATGCAATGCCCCTCCCCACTTTCAGCAACAATATTACGCACACCAGTATGAAACTGAAAAACCCATAATTTCTGGCAGAAAGTTGGCAGTATGCATCTCAGAAATCTCTGCTCCACTTGAAACAATGGTGGCAATGATTTCAATGAACACCTCTGCAAAATGTAATTGTTCCTGCATGAATATGGTCTGACCATCAACACATCCAAATTATTGAAAGGGAACACTGTACATGTGACCTTTGGGTCAAGTCCAAGATCACTGCTGATATTTTTTTGACTTCATTGAACTTATGAACACTGTCTTGTACGTAAGCAAATGAATTTTAAGCAATATTTTTCAAAAACTTAACAGTCATCACTCTAACATTGATTCCAAGGTCTTGACCTGGGGTGTTATCTGTCATGACTTATGAGAATGAAAACAAACAAGTAATGAATGGATATATCTGAGGAACACATTGTATGATGATAGTTCGGTTTTCTTTTTCCAAAAAATATTCTTCACATTTTTTAACCAAACTTAGCACTGACAGTATCTGAGACTAGTTAAACAATCTTCTATCGAAGTCCTTATCAAATAATGTTTTATTGTAATATCTTGTCATGATACAAGAGAATGGTTTTGTTACTTTGGTATGTTTGCATGTTTAAAGAATATCTGAGATCATTTCAGTACTCATTGGTTAAAAAGAGCAGACATTCAGAAGAAATCGACTTATTGTGGATTCCTGGAAATTTCTTACAGCTAGTAAAATTTTAATCCCCTCAAGTGATTCTTCTTTGAATCAAGCCGTGTTTTTAACTAAAATGCAGAAACTCCTCTGTTTCTTCCATTCAAATATATCAGTACAAAATGTTAATGGGTCAGATTATCCTCACAATGCTACTGACAGTACCACTGTTCTGTGAAGAAAAATGATAACACTAAAATATTTACTGAATTAAATGTGTATGTTTTACAATTTTAAACTTTATTTTATATAGTCTCACACAAAAAGAAATTTGGCACTGATAACTGCCTTTTTGTTTTTCTTACCCATTTTAAGCAGTTTTGGGGCTGGCTCATCAAGTCTTCCAAAGCTTGTACCCGATGGTACTTGGAAAAATGTTCACAAGGTCCAGAGATTTGCCAGTTCAGAATGGCCCAGTCGATTTCAGGGGGATGGGATGAACCCCATATTTGCCAGTATGCCCTATCTTAGGTAAGTATCTACAAGATATTATTAACCATGCTTGGGAAAATGAGTAGGATTGCCATTCATTAAAGCTTTTAATGCTGGTATATGTGTCTGTACAGGTAAAACCCATTATAATGTGATGCTCGGGGTCCAAAAGAATAACTTTGCAATATAAGCGAGATCGCATTAAAATTTTTTTCGAAAATGTGCATTGAAATTACAATGTCATCAATTTTAACTAACCTCTTGATCATATATCATTTGTTTTGTTTGCTGGGTTTCATCAGACATCAAATATACATCAGTTTTGAATTGTATACATGCCAATATGGCAGAAACGGTGCACAGTGAAGTTAAGGCAACATTAAATGCAGTGCTGGGATTAAAAGTCTGCTAGGGCCACAAATAATTGGCTTTTCCGAGAGCATGTATTTCGAATGTTAAAAAGAGAGGTCACCTTAAATTAAAAAATGTGAGCCACGTTGCCATCATGTTATAAGCAGAATCACATTATAACAAATCACGTTATAATGGGTTTTACCTGTATATTTATATTGTTTCGACTTAAACAGAGTAACAGAAAAGAGCAAAGCCAACAAGTTTTGTAAAATTCAACAAATAGTTTATTTTCCCTAGAATGTGAAAATGTAAAGAAAATAAAAAATACAAATTATATCTAGAATTTCTAAGACAGGTCCTAAAGATTAAAGTTTTGAATAAACTTTAGTGTTATTCCAAAATAAATCCAAAGCTGAAAGTGTTGATGTGCCTGTGGTGACCTGTGTTATGGCAGTGTGCCAGCAGTCTTTTGTTGAATCACAATAATACAATCCAAGAATAAATCCTTATTTTAATTTCACTCTAACTCCAAGTCTTTATGTCCAAGAATATTATTTTTTGAGCACTATGTATTTCCATTGAAGAATATTTTGAATTAAATAATTTCACCCATTAATCAAACTACTGCACAAGAATAATACGACTTGATTCTGCTCAGATGTTGTTGCAGTAATAATTAGAAGACTTGTTACCAAAACCCATAACAAAACATGTGGCAATCATCACATTGACCAGGTCTATGTGAAAAATACCAATGCCCTTGACTCAATTTAAGATAATAATCCTAATATTTATCCTTCACTCAGAAAAAGATTATCTATGTTGTTTATAAAACTGTCACTGATTTTGGAGAGGGTCAGGTGCTACATACAATTTTACATTACCCATAATAGCAGATAATGAAATAAAAAACTATAAAAAGATCTAAAAAACAATGCAGATTAAATATACATAACAGTATTTCTCAGGGTTTTGGAGAAAAGTTTCAAAGCACTTATCCATGTGATGATTGAGTTGAAACAGTTTCTCATTCATTTCCTCGTTTCCCTCAAAACCATACACTTCTTGGCTACACTGCTTATACTAATCTGTTACTAAAACGCACAAGTATGTGATGCAAGCTTGGTACTAAAAATGGGTAAAAGTCATGGAAATATTTTTATCATCATGGTGAAGACAGCAGGTTTGAATCCTTTCTATTACATAGCCAATGTAGATAAATATGTGATAAACGACAATATATTTAACTCTATAAATTACGGCTGTACACCTAGCCTGCAATTTCTTAAAGGCATTCCCATTTAAAGTGATAACTTACTTTTCGCAATCTAGGTATCATTACATACTTAAAGAAATAACTTAGTCTTCACTTTGTGAAAAGTAATTCCATACTTAAAGAAATAACTGGGAGTCTTCACTTTGTGAAAAAGTAATTACTATAGATATAACTGCAGGAGTCTTTACTTTGTGTAAAGCAATTACATGCTTATTGAAATAACTGGGGGAGTCTTCACTATATGAAAGTAATTACATTCTTTTAGAAATAATTATGGAAGTCTTCACAGTGTGAAAAGTGATTACATCCTTTTAGAAATAACTGTGGGAGTTGTCACTTTGGTGTAACTGTATATCAATAAAGCTGCAACCTTGAAAAAATTTGGAGACCTGAGGCAAGTTTAAAACTGTCTAACTAGAGCACAAATAATACAAGTTTGATATTCTCGGGATCATGACTTTTGATAGATCTAACTTGTAAAGATGTTTAATAGCATTTTGTAAGGAAAAAGACCTCTGCATTAAATGATGCCAGCATTACTGAAAACTGTCACTGTCAATACAAATACCATTAGAATATTCAGGGCTATTTGTGAAACTGCAATTATTCGAGTTAGTATGCAGACCTTATCGCTTATTTATCAAAGAGGCAATGTATTATAAACCCATTGTCTTCATTCTGAACATAACATATTTGTGACTGGTACACATTTAGCATGAAACTCGCATCTGGTACTTATGAACAAAAAAACAAAAGTCTGTTTCCCTTTGTGATATGTTCTAGACTGAAGCAGTGACAAAAGTAGTCAATAATTGACTTGCACTAGATGTTAGGCAATGGTCAATGGTTAATGTCATCAAATGGACAGAGATTTATTCACAGTGAGTGAATGGTCAGTTAATGTCATCAAATGGACAGAGATTTATTCACAGTGAGTGAATGGTCAATGGTTAATGTCATCAAATGGACAGAGATTTATTCACAGTGAGTGACTCTGCATGTACATGGTATGGGGATGAGTAAGAAATTAAAGTTTACTTGTCACAGAAAATTTGTACCCAGTCAGCACATCGAGAAGATGCGTAGTTTTCCTGAGCTATGATATATATGTAATGAGAATTCAACAGCAGGTAAATCAGGTATTGATATGTGATTTCATAATGTTCTTGTAGATAAGGGACTGTTGTATGCACTTAAACTTACAAGTACTACAGAGAGTGTAGATCATAATCTACATGGTGGATTAAGTGATAGTAGGCCAGGGTCTGTCATATGTACTTCAAATCATAAGTACTACAGAGAGTGTAGATCTTAATCTACATGGTGGATTAAGTGATAGTAGGCCAGGGTCTGTCATATGTACTTCAAATCATAAGTACTACAGAGAGTGTAGATCTTAATCTACATGGTGGATTAAGTGATAGTAGGCCAGGGTCTGTCATATGCACTTCATATCATAAGTACTGCAGAGAGTGTAGATCTTAACCTACATGGTGGATTAATCAATAGTAGGTCAGACTCTATGCTGTCCATATTAAATGGAAGGTAATGTTATAATATCTCTTTTGTAATTCTCCATTAGCATAAATGTCACATCTCACACAGTTGTGTTAAAACCTATCCATTTGTTTCACACTCTAACTCTTAATAATGTTTCTTCTGATAAAATAATAAATTTTTTTAGTGATCATTTATTTGGTCTTATTCTTTTTAGATATATGTGGTTAACTGATTGTCATTTAGTACAGAGGTTCCTTATTAATGTTGTACATGGGAGCCCAAAAAATGATCCATAGTACAGTTAATGCAGGTCTGTACTGCGAGATGATCCAACAAAGCAGCTAGTACATTACAACTACTACCATTATCCAACAGTAAGGTCCCTTATGAACATGACCGCTAGTTTCATTATTGCTGGTACTGCAAGTCACAAACACTGGTAGTTCTAGCACAGCATGCAAAATAATTTTGGAATATTTTTTATTATTCTGTGGAGTGTCGGGTAATTCATTTTGCATATATGATGGAAAGAAAAATGCGTTTTTAGAACTTAGAAAAAGACTCACAATTTTTGTGTTGAAAATGAAGTGAACTGCCAATTATATAATTTTGTAAGACTTGCTGTTAATATTATACCACCATGAACGAATAGAATTGATTGGCATTATGACATATGAGAGATTTATTCTACAGTAAACGCACGCTTGATGACAGCAGTTGTTGTGGATTTAACACTCACAGTAATTAGAACTGAAGGACTACAATCTATGGTATTGCCTAGAAATAAATATATGCTATTGACCAATGCATTTCTTAAATTGTTGGGGTTCTAGTTAAAATTCTGGAAAAATTTAAGTTCTGATGCATTTTATAACATTAATTTACTTGAAAATACTTTTTCACACTGGCAATTGATATCTATTCTAATAGACTATGTTTTCTACTTGTTTGAGCCATCAATGCTCCATGAACAGAATAAGCAAATGATTTGATTGTTGACACAGTCTTTCATGATTATATGGATTTAGCAGAAGAGTGTAGAAAATAATTTTGCATATGACTACATATTTGCTGAATCAGCTTGTTAAAGAGTAACATGTTTACATTAGGTAGTAAGCCACAATCACCCAGTACCAAATCAATGTAGTCTGGAAACACCCATTAGAGATGAAATTTTACTTTGGAGCCACATATCAATATGTATCACAATAGATAAGCTACAATATGGTTCATGTGAATACATGTATAAAAGATAGAGGCAGAAAACTAGTAATTATTCCAGGCCATGGAAGATTCAAAGTAAATTTTATGCAATAAGTAACATTTTGAATTGATTCTCCCTCTGATCTGCAACATTAGAATTGATGTATGAATTGAAAATAAAGCTGGCAAAATCATCATTGAATCACTTCATCCCTACTACCAATAGCCGAATCTATGTAGTTGCTGCATATGCATTGACCAGTAAAATGAATGTGGTGTGCATGTTTACATCAAACTATAAATGGGGTACAAAAATCTTGTAAATGGAATCTGTCTTAAGTTGAGATCTCAGGTAATACTAAACGTGGATTTCTTTCCAGACAGAGATTGCACAATTTAAGCTTACTTTATTAAATTACCAGATGAAGTATATTACAAAATGATATATTGTTTTTTTTTTATGATAGATATAAAATATTCACTATTTAAAAATGCTGCTGCTAATGCTTAATCCACTTGTATTGTTTCCTTCACTGTATTGGAGGAAGAGACTATTTTGTCAGCGACATCCATATGTCCAATCTGAAGCCCATTTAATATGGGGTTTTATAAAAGAAGATTTAAATTAGCTTCTTACCAATTTACAACAAAATTTATTTTGGTTCTTGACATTGGACTTGGAACTATATCCTTGTATCTTTAATCAGGGTTTCCTGAGTTTCTCCATTTTGGTGACAGCATCCATGTTATGTTGGCACATTTCTAGTTCTCTCATGATGAAATAAAGTTGAAGTATAGCTTCAGTTGTATATCCCTGTTGTTGCAGAGGTCACATAGTCATGGATTTTTTATTTATCACAGCTAAGATTGATAATTGAGTTCTTCTGTCACGTCGTTATTGAGCAATATCATTATTGTGTTACGTATATGTAATTTAATTACTTGTGTGTTAGTTTTAAATTCTTTTTTGTTTTATTTTTGTTTCATTACATTTTCTTATAATGAGAATTTTCACGGGATTTGACTATTTTCGAAAAATCATTTCTCAGTTTTGACCTGATTTGAACATAAAAGGTATTACATTATCATTATTTTTAGATCACCTTGGTTGAGACATTTTGTAAACACTAAGCGAAAATGATCAGCTATTACCAAGGTCATGTTCGGCCCACATGTTAGCTGAATTGTAAACAGCCTTTCTTTTTTAATTTATTCCAGTGTGGGAATCTGATTCTTAGATAGGGCTATTCTTGCTTACGTGATATTTGACATATTTTTTACTGCGCTGTTTGGACAAAGTTATCATGTGACCCATCACGAGTATCAAAATGACATTTTAGTTGGGTTTAATTCTCAATCTCAGTGTTTTCTGGTTCAGTCATATTTTAAACCTTGAGGGCTCAAGAGGTTTTTATTGTTGTTGCCAGCTTGTTCTGAAGTTCATCTATATTTTGGAATTTAATAATTTATTCTCTAGAAAACTACACAAGTGCTCTTTTTTATAAATTTCTGGGACAAATATATTCAGGGGAAATTTATTCTGGAATTCTAAACAGAACATTATAAATTGTGTTTCAACAAGAAACTGTTGCCATCAGTACAACGACCTCATCTGACATCATCGTCTTCCATATTGGAACTTCATAGAGATTCAAACCTGGATTCAATTAGAACTGTTTAGTGATAGGACTTATATTAGTGCTCTTTTTTATAAAATTTCTGGGACAAAGATATTCAGGGGAAATTTATTCTGGAATTCTGAACAGAACATTATAAATTGTGTTTCAACAAGAAACTGTTGCCATCAGTACAACGACCTCATCTGACATCATCGTCTTCCATATTGGAACTTCACAGAGATTCAAACCTGGATTCAATTAGAACTGTTTAGTGATAGGACTTATATTTTTCAATTCTAGGATTAATTTTTGGATTCACAAACCATAAGTCTTATTTCATATTTTTTATCTTGTTTTCTAGGGAAATAAATTATTTTGTTAAAATTTACAAAGCTTGTTGAATTCACTCTTTTCTTTTGTACGAGCCTACACATAACAATTGTCAATAGGTCTTTTTATTAACACTGTTCCATCTTGCCATCAGATCTCTGCAGGACTTACTGCATTTACCATCAGATCTGTGTAGGACTGTTCCACATTTGCCATCAGATCTCTATAGGACTGTTCCACATTTGCCATCAGATCTGTTTAGGACTGTTAGCACATTTGCCATCAGATATCTGTAGGATTGTTCCACATTTGCCATCAGATCTCTGTAGGACTTCTACCAAAATCATTCTTACCAGATTTGTATCTAACTGTATAACATTCACTGTAATCTGATTTGTATGATACTGTACCACATTTGCTTGTATCAGATTTGTGTAAGACTGTTCCACATTCACTAATATCTGATTTGTTTATGACTGTACCACACATGCAAGTTTCAGATTTTGATTTGACTGTACTTCATTTTGCTCATGCATAATAACAACTGTGAATAGCAAAGACCTAATAGATACTGGTCTTTATTACATGCTCATTTAATCTTATGTAGTTGATATAGCATGTGATATGGGTCTTTATTACATGCCCATATAATCTTATGTCACATTGGTTGATGCAGTATTTCAGATGGGTCTAACTACATAACCTTTTCATCTTATGTGGTTGATATGATTTGATATGGGTTTTTATTACATGCTCATCTCATCTTTTGTGGTTGATATAACATTTGATATGGGAGCTTGGACTCGCTTGAGAGGTTAGGAAGGATTGATTTCATATATGCTAAGATCAGAGAACTTACAGACAACAAAGTCATGTTTATTAAGGGCAGAACATAAACCTAGAGAAAGAAGACAGCTTTGGAGAAGATGAGAAAGGACGTGATGTACTTGAATCAGTAGTGAGAGGGAAATCAAAGAACTAAAGCTTAAGAAAGCAGAAGGAGTTGATGGCATTCCAGCAGAGTTCCTCAAGAGAATTGGAGAGGAGGCTGAAAAAAAGCTTATAGTACTATGTAAGAACATGTATACAACAGGGGAGTGGCTGGAAGACTTTACAAGGTAAATAATAGCCACCTTACCAAAGAAATCAAATGGAGTAGAATGCACAAACCATACAACAATGATCCTAAAACAAGTAGAACAATTAGCCTAAAATGGCATGCATCAAAATGCTAAAAGTGCTAATAAGGCATTTGGAATCAAAGCCAAACGGCTTCATTGGTAAGATTCAATTTGGATTCAGGAAAGGCTGCATTACTCAAGAAGCTATAGCTGTGACGAGAACCCTGTGTGAGCATACACTAGGACATGAAGAGTTTTCACTTGTTTTGTGGACTTTGTAAAGGTTTGTGATAGAGTAAACTGGGTTGAACAGTTTGAGATACTGAAGAAGGTTAGAATTGACTGAAGAGACATAAGTCTCATCACCAATCTCTACATGCAACAAGAAGCAGTAATAAGAGTAGAAGTTAATTCAAAACCAGGACAGATAGGATGTGGAGTCAGGCAGGGCTGCTTGTTATCACCATTACTATTTTCTGTATATGCAGAAATGATGATGATTGAGGTGATGGAAGAAGTAGAAGAAAGAGAGTTTGAGGATAACTGGTGCAGGATGTAAGATTTGCAGATGACCAAAGTATGGTTGCCAGGTCACAAGTTGGATTACAAAAACTAATGGTCTCCTTAAACAAGAACTGTAAGCGATGTGGCATGAAGGTCAGTGTGAAAAAGGCCAAAGTCATGAGAGTATGTAGAGAGGGAATCAAGCACTCAATATCACAATTGATGGTGAAGAAGCTGAACAAGTGATAAAGTTAAGATATCTATGATCTCATATTGAACAAGATGGAAGGTGGGAAGAAGACATGAAAAGAAGAATTGGAATGGTGATGGATGTATTTAACAAGAAGAAAGAATTACTAACACAGAAAATGAACAAAGATTTGAAAAAGAAGATTCTTAAAACCCTGGTATGGAGATTAGCATTGTATGGATCAGAAACTCTATCACTTAGGAAGGAAAAAAGAAGAAGGTTGGAAGCTTTTGAGATGTGGATTTGGAGATGCATGGAGAGAATCAGCTGGTGTGATATGAAAACAAATGAAGAGGTACTAAGTTTAAAGTATTCTCACACCATCCCATTTGTTTGCAAACCCCCCCCCACCAATTTTTAAAAACAGAAGGCATCAAGGATATAAAAAAGCACAAAATTTAGTCATTTCATTCATTGATTTATAAGTTCTAACCTGGTTGTCACCTGGGGACCCCAAACACTGTCAGCTTGTTGGCATTTTAGATCAAACGGGAGTTTCTTTTACAACAGGGTCACCATATTTGCTTGAGCCAGTCGATTTTTTTAAGCAACAGATTTGATGTAGTTTACCATCTTTGAAAATCTCAATAATTCCTGAAAATTTTGGATTTATGTCTCTTTGAACACATGTATAAGAGTTCCTCCTATTTCTATGTTCATTTTGTTTTAGAAATATTAAAACTTGACATTGCAGATACTGGGCACAGACGAAACATTTTTTATTGAAATAGACTATTCTAGAAACCAGAAATGGACAGTGAGCAGTCTGCTTGTTTACACTGAGAGCTTCCATTTGCATTGAAATGCCAATAATTTGACAGTGTTAGTGTCACCAATCAGAAATTATAAATCAATGAGTGAAATGATTAAGTTTTGTGCATTTGTATGTCCTTGATGCTTTTCGTGTTAAAAATTAGTAGGGAACAGACGGAGGGCATGCCAATACAATAGTAAGTGCAAAGAGAAGATTCTTGAAAGTTATTTTCGTGAGGAAGAAAAGATGGACATGACATATTTTGAGAGGTGAAAACTGATTAAGAGAAGTAAAAGAAGAGAGAATGGATGCAAAACAACCAAGAAACCAAGAATTATGGATCTGGATGACATCAGAGATGGACAGTCATATGAAGTAATGAAGTGTAGAGCTATCTCAAAGAGAATGGAAGAGATGGCTGCCTAAAACCTGAAGTATTGCAGAAATGAATGAACGAATGAATGAATGAATAAATGGGTCCTTATTGCATACCCATTTAGTCTTATGTGGTTGATACAGTATTTAATATGGATCCTATAAATCTGACATGGTCAGTCTAGCATTCAATATGGCAGTTCAATACTGTTTACATAATTTCACTGTCATCCACATGTAGATAAAATAAATCAAATTAGTGCAAATCTTAATTTGTTTCAAATTTCATTCACAGCTTTGTAGCTTAAAATATTTGGAAAGTGTGTATGAATGCCAAATCTCATTCCTGTTTTGTTCCGAATCAGGGCTAAAAATCTCATTTACAAAAAAACTCATTCATGTTTTGTTCAGAGTCTGGGCAAAATATCTCATATGAATACATTATAGTTTGATGGCCTCAATGTATTCCTGCACCATATCAAACTTTTTCTTTCGTCACACTCAAAACAAAATATGTATATAGTTTTGTACATACGCTGTTCATTCTAATAAAACAAATAATGTATAAACAAATCATCCAGTGGATGAAGTGCCCCACTTCATTGTCTATGCTTTTTAAAATTAGATGTGCCTTATAAATAAGTAACATCAGTGTCTATGATGTTTCAAATTAGGCGTACCTTATAAATAAGTAACATGAATGCTATGTTTAAAATTAGGTGTGTCTTATAAATAAGTAACATCAGTGCCTATGATGTTTAAAATTAGGCGTGCCTTATAAAAAAGTAACATCAATGCTATGTTTAAAATTAGGTGTGTCTTATAAACAAGTAACATCAGTGCCTATGATGTTTAAAATTAGCTGTGCCTTGTAAATAAGTAACATCAGTGCCTATGATGTTTAAAATTAGGTTGCCTTATAAATAAGTAACACCAGTGCCTATGATGTTTAAAATTAGGTTGCCTTATAAATAAGTAACATCAGTGCCAATGATGTTTAAAATTAGGTTGCCGTATAAATAAGTAACATCAGTGCCAGTGATGTTTAAAATTAGCTGTGCCTTATAGATAAGTAACATCAGTGCTGATGATGTTTATGATTAGGTGTGCCTGATAAACAAGTAATTAAGTTCAGATGTGCTGGACACTTGATTCTTATAACTTATTATATATATATATATATATATATATATATATATATATATATATATATATATATACACACACACCAAACAGAACGGAAAGTGCTAACCCTGGATTCTATAGAAGAATGCTTGATAACAGTAGGCAGAATTAATATTTTAATACAAATAATACTATCATACAGGTTAGAGAATATATATATATATACCACATACATTAAAAAATAACATGCATTTAAAGTGTTGGTATAAAGCAATTTGATATACCAATACTATTGGTATATCAAATTGTGATCCGCCCACGGCGCAATAATTCACATATATAAACATTCTTGCGAGCGTCTGCAGTTGATTCTAGATCAATGATCAATTTCAGCACATTAGTCACCAATGTCGTATGAAAAATAACGATGAAAAGTATTAATAATCCCCGTTTTCGAAATTAATTTAATATGGTACACATTTTCATCACAATCCTTTCTGCTTTCTGTTCTCCCCTCCCCTCTCATGCATAACGGACAAACTGAGCAGAAATGTTGAATGAGAGAGAAAAGGAATTTGGGCTGGATTAAAACTTTGAAATAGAAATTACACCAAGTAACCTACAAGAATATGGTTCGTCCTAACGATATGTGTGCACTTTCCTTGGGATTTATTTACAGTGTTTATCAATGATACAGTGTTGCAAACCAGTAAATTCCTCGGTTACGTGGTACACATACTGTGATATATTTAATGTTATGTTGTTTTTTTTGGGGGGGGGTCTTGAACATACCATAATGTTCTAAAAAATCGATTATTATTATTTAAATATGAAAATGTCCAAAGGCCTCTCTCTCTCTCTCTCTCTCTTTCGACCATCGTAGCAGGATACGGGCTAAAATCTATGAAATGGCGAACGTAGAGGATTTTCATTTCTCATCCCACAATATCTCTGGACTTATGAATGATGGTAAAAGTTAATTCAAACTGACCAAAGGATGAGAGAGAGAGAGACAGAGACAGAGACAGAGTTTTAAAGTCAAACTGACCAGAGAGAGAGAGAGAGTGTGTGTGTGTGCTTGTGGTCGGTTGTACGGTTGCTAAAGCAGAATAATGACTTAGATCGACTGTAAATATATTAAAATATTTTAATTACCGCTTGTTGGTTCGTCAGTTGGCTTAGTTTCTATTCCACAGTAATTTCCATGCGCCAGTATCTGAATGGTTTAGCTATCCAAGTGTTGCTACTGCTCTACTTTTATCATTAAAACCATCTTTCATGTTTAAATCATAAGTGTGTATTATATTGAGTTAATGTGGAGAAAAATAGAAACCAAGAAAAGAAAACAATCAACTTATCAATATGCAGAGGTGATTGTAAATAGCCACTAAGGCAGAGAACTACATTTTGTAGCGGACACACTCGGGGATGTGAGGAGTTCACTAGGTCAATACACGGCTGCCTGTAGTAAATCTGAACTCTGTTCAAAGGGCAACTATATGTATTTGTATGTGGTATAAATAGAATATATGTACAGTATGTACGCTGTATCAATGATATACCACTCGTTGTATAAATTTTTCATTAAAAGGAAACTCAGCAAGCTTCGTTTCCTTTTAATGAAAAATTTATACATCTCGTGGTATATCATTGATACAGCGTACATACTATATATATATTCTATATATATATATAAAGCAAGACTTGGTATTAAAATATGCAGCACACATGTACAGATACATTTTGCCAGCATGGTCAAATTTGATAGTAGTAATGATACATTTATAGTTAAATTTTACTAAATTGCAAATATTGTTTTTATCTAATTGTATTTTACTTTGTCAGTTTCAATTTCCTATTCCAGTTCTACTGAACCAAGGTTTGTTTCCTTGCATGAGTTTTTTTTTTCCATACTGATGAGTGATTGCTTGTTTGTCTTTCTGACTGTCTGCTTATAGTTTGTATCAGTCACTGCAGGTCTCTTCTTTACTTTTTGGACTCCTAAGAAGGTAATCAGTCATTAACAAATCTGACCTGTGAGTAGAGAGTTCTAAACAATTTTACAAGATTCTTGTTTTTAGGTAGAATTTAATTTCTGACACTTCCTTTAAATAAGCTATAGAAAAAAAACTTTTAGGACAAAATTTTAAAGATGCTGAAAAGATGATTGAGTGTAGGAAGCAGAAAGTTTGTCACATCAGTGCTCCCTCTTTAACACAGGTAATAGATCCCAGAGCCATTAAAGTGACTCAATGTTATAAATGAGGCAGCTTTATACTGAGGTGTTTTAACTAGACTGTTATAACACAGTACATTAGAGTCATTGCATTGAGCCATGTTAGAAATCTTTATAACACAGTTTGTGGAACCATTAAAGTGACCCATGTGATCAGATCTTATAATGAGGTATATTTTGACAAGACTATTATAACACAGTTCATTAGAGCCATTATTGTGGCCCATGTTATATATATAAATAACAGTTTATCAGAGCTGTTAAAGTGATCAATGTTTTAAATGAGGTCATCTTACAATGTTTGTATGTTAAAACAACAGTGTGTTACAACATTACACCTAATAATGGGACCAACATTATAAATGAGGCCATCTAACACTGAGGTATGTTAAAACAAAGGTGTGTTATAACACATTTCATCACATCTAGTCATGTGACCCATGTTATAAATGAGGCTGTCTTTACAATGAGGTATATTAAAGCAAGTAGGTATGTTAAGCATAAAACACAAGTAAAATTAAATGTAATGTCTCATCATCACAAATCTCCATGCTTTTTACTGCATACTAAACATCTCCCCTAGCTCCTGCTCCTCTCACCCCCACCCCCATGACACTGACCCATGAATCATAATGTAAAATCCCTTTCACAAATGGTTCACACAGGGTAGTAACATAACTGCAGTTTTGTGAAATTCTACACAGCATTGTATGATTGGATATTGTTACAAATTGATGCAAAGAGGGCATCACAATTATCCCAGATGCTTTCTGCAAATTCTTGGTGATAAAACTAAGGTATTTGTGAATTACAGTACAATTTGATCTTGATAAAGACCAGAAATTCAAATAGATGCATTATAAGTGTGGCAACTTTCTGCTAAGGTTGAAATAGTTACATTGTTAGTTTGGCAGAATTATACCAAGGTTGAATTAGCTATGTTGTAAGTGTGGCAAAAGTGTACTGAGAAGTTTTTTAGCGAGGGAACGCTGTACTTAAAAGTAAACTGAATAAAAAATTATGTGTTGAATCATGAATCTTTATAGGTCAATTTTGCCATGGTTTTCAAAGATCAGTTTTGCCATGGTTTTTCAGAAATCAGTTTTGTCATGTTATTTTCATCTTTTATAATAATTCTTCATTTTTTTAATCTTTGAGAGGGTTAGTCCATTTTTTTATGTACAATCTGTGACTTTAAAGTTTCCATAACTCTTTGAATCTTACCCAAAGATTTTCAAGTTTAAATGAACTTCGTGTACTTGTATAACATGTGTTGTTGTTTATAATGATGATAATATCATATCATGTGTTCCCAGTTTTAAAATACTCATAACATGTTCAGTGTTGCATTTCTCTTTATCTGGTCCACTCTTTGTTATGCCTTCTGATTTTACTCTTTAATCACAGTGTTTTCAACGTCTAGATTAGTTCTTTTGCTAATAGTCTGGACTTTTTCCATGTAAAGAAAATTGATACGTAAGATTTTTAAACGGCATAGTCAAACCCGTCAATAGCAATCACAATAGGAAAAGGCAAAACTGGCCTTTGTACGCAGGTGACTTCTGAACACTGGTTCACCATTCAGATTTGGTTTTGAACAAATGCCATGCACCAAATATCATTACTATTATTATTATTATTATTATTAAGATTATTATTATATCAAGATTGCTTTATGTGCATTATTGAAGAAAATCACCAATCAATCTGCTGTTGATTGGATTTAAACTACATATTTATTTGTAGAAGTCATCATATAAAGGACATCAAATCAAAAAAGAGATTATAACTTATTTGGAGCTCTCTCCTCGTTAATGATAATATTTACTTGTATAATGTGGCTGATGTGATTACTGAAGGCATAATATTTCAAAAAACATTTAAACATGCCAGTGAGGTATAAAAATAAAAAGCATTACAGCAAATACATGTTACTGCATACTTGCAAATCAACTAATGAAGAAAAAGAAAGAAAAAAATTAATATAAAAATGATGGCATTGATGGAATGGGGATTTTAAGATGAAGGACTTTAACTTAGGCTCAGGTGGTGTGTGTGTGTATGTGTGTGTGTATATATATATATATATATATATATATATCAGATGTAACAACTTGGAGTGATAGGGATTCAAAAGAAGTTCTATATGGCTCTTTTTGTGACCCATTAACTGGATTAAACACTGAATGACTCATGACCATAATGAAAGCTGAGGTAAAGTGTATCGCTTCACAGGCAGATAGATGAAGATATCAAACTATATTTGCCATACTGGCTTACAAGACAACCTTGATTTATGCTGCAATAACATGACTACTTTTCCCACCATCCTGAAAAAGCTGGGCCCTCTTCCCTAATAATAAAATCTGCCTTGGTTTCAGTTTTGACATATTGACACCTTGGAGTTGCATTGACAATGTGATGGGAGTACATTGAGTACAAGTGAGATAAGAAGTGATTGCACATCAATTCTCATGATACTCCTTTATCTGAACATTGCCTCCTGGTGAAGCAATAGTTTACTTTGCATAGACTGAGCAGTCACAGTAGATTTGCTCCAAGGTGCAAAGAAACCATTGTTTTGCAAGAAGACATCAGACTGCAGAAAGCAAATGACCATTACACATGTTACAGTTATATAGAAACTTATTTGCCAGTGGGAAATTAAAATGGTCATTTTGACCAGGTGACCACTATGTAAAGATTGCCATTAGGGCAGATTTGACTTTACTTTGATTGCAGATTGATCAATTCCATATACTGTATGGTGAGTTTATGTCCCAGTTGTGTTATCCAGACCCAGAGGGAGACAGCAAAATCAGTCATATGGATGATTCAGTTTTAATCAATAGTCTTTGAAAATTTATGTTGCTTTTATTAAATAAAGATGAAGCAGAGTTTGTGACTTTTCAAATAGGTCAATCAACATTGCTAGCACCTACTTATTTATTTATATATACCAAAGAGAGGGCTTTCAGTTTTGGTTTGGCATGAGTAGTTTTATCATGTTACATATGGTCAGTGGGATAGCTATCAGTTTAGGTCTATAATGTATAGTTTTTTCATGTTGCCTATGGTCATTGGAAGGGTATTACCTTTGGTCTGGCATGAGTAGTTTTATCATGTTGCATATGGTCACTGGAAGGGCTGTCAGCTTAGGTCTGGTATGAGTAGTTTTTATCATGCTGCATGGTCAGTGGAAGGGCAATAGACTTAGGTCTGGTATGAGCAGTTTTAACATGTTGCATATGGTCACTGGTAGGGCTATCAGCTGAGGTCAGCTATGAGTAGTTTTTATCATGTTGCATATGGTCAGTGGAAGGGCTATGGGTTTAGGTCTGGTGTGAGTAGTTTTATCATATTGCATATGGTCAGTTTAAGGTCTGTAGGTCTGGTGTGAGTAAATGTATCATGTTACATATGGTCAGGGAAGGGCTTTCAGCTTGGACCTCAGGTATGAGTAATTTTATCATGTTGCAAATGGTCAATGGAAGGTCTATGGACTTAGCTCTGGTGTGAGTAATTTTGTCATGTTGCATATGGTCAGTGGAAGAGCTATCAGCTGAGGTCTGGTATGAGTAGTTTTATCCTGTTTCATATGGTCATGGAAGGGCTATCAGCTAATGTCTGGTGTGAGTAATGGTATCAAGTTACATATGGTCAATGGAAGGACTATGAACTTACTTCTGGTGTAGATATCAAGTTATATATGGCCAATGGAAGGGCTGTGAACTTACATCTATTGTTGGTATCAAGTTATATATGGCCAATGGAAGGGCTGTGAACTTAACATCTGTTGCTGGTATCAAGTTACATATGGCCAGTGGAAGGGATATGATCTTAAGTTTGTGGTAGTTGTTGTATCACATTACATAATGTGGGATAACATTTGGGAAATATTTCAACAAACTGGATTGTAATATAGAAATTATATAATAACTTTCAGCTCAAATATCTCAGAAAGTACATCTTGGATTTTACAAACATTTTGAACTTTTCTTTATTTAAAATCAATCAATAAATCTCTAAAAGTTTATATTTTCATGCATTAGGAAAGATTTTATTATGTAAAAGAGCATGGGCTGGGAATGTAGCAGATTTCAATAGGTCCATTGTATTCACCAGTTGCTGTTTTCTTATTACCTTTCTCACACTTCATTCAGTTATTGATTATTGACAAAAAGATAGCATTCCACTCCCCACGATTGGATTAAGTTCATAGAATATGTACTTGTCTCTGCTTTAATCTGTCTTTATATATTACAGTGTCAAAACTAAATGTGTTCTAGACACAGCATATTAAAATGTGGGTTCTTTTACACAAATTTCAAAACTGTCAAAGTCAGTCTAATTAGCAGAAAAGCTTTGTAAGGTTTTTTTCAGACTCATTGCATCAAAATACTGAAATATTATGAAATACTATTCTTTGCTTATTCCCTTATTTTTGAAGCATATAAAAAGTAATGACTTGGTGGAATGATGAGTCATAATTCATGAAGTACATCCAGCATGGTATGTATTTTAATTCATGATGTACAATCTGCATGTTACCTATTTTAATCCATGATGTACACCCTTCATGGTATGTATTTTGATCCATGATGTACACTCTGCATAGTACCTATTTTAATCCATGATGTACACCCTTAATGGTACATATTTTAATCCATGATGTACACCCTGCATGGTACGTATTTTAATCCATGATGTACACCCTTCATGGTACGTATTTTAATCCATGATGTACACCCTGGATGGAACGTATTTTAATCCATGATGTACACCCTTCATGGTATGTATTTTAATCCATGATGTACAATCTGCATGTTACATATTTTAATCCACGATGTACACCCTTCATGGTATGTATTTTGATCCATGATGTACACCCTGCATGGTACGTATTTTAATCCATGATGTGCACTCTGCATGGTATGTATTTTAATCCGTGATTTACACTCTTCATGGTACGTATTTTAATCCATGATGTACACTCTTCATGGTACGTATTTTAATCCATGATGTACACTCTGCATGGTACGTATTTTAATCCGTGATTTAGACCCTTCATGGTACGTATTTTAATCCGATGTACACCCTTCATGGTATGTATTTTAATCCGTGATGTATACCCTTCATGGTAGGTAATTTAATCCGTGATGTACACCCTATTTGGTAGGTATTTTAATCCGTGATGTACACCCTTCATGGTAGGTATTTTAATCCATGATGTAGACCCTTCACGGTAGGTATTTTAATCCGTGATGTACACCCTTCATGGTACATATTTTAATCCATGATGTACACTCTTCATGGTACGTATTTTAACCCATGATGTACACCCTTCATGGTAGGTATTTTTATCCATGATGTACACTCTGCATGGTATGTACTTTTATCTATGATGTACACCCTTCATAGTAAGTATTTTAATCTATGATGTACACTCTGCATGGTAGGTATTTTAATCCATGATGTACACCCTTCATGGTATGTATTTTTATCCATGATGTACACCCTGCATGGTACGTATTTTAATCCATGATGTACACCCTTCATCATACATATTTTAACCCATGATGTACACCCTTCATGGTACGTATTTTAATCCATGATGTACACCCTTCATGGTATGATATACACCCTTCATGGTATGATATACACCCTTCATGGTATGTATTTTGATCCATGATGTACACCCTTCATGATACATATTTTAATCCATGATGTACACCCTTCATGGTATGATGTACACCCTTCATGGTATGTATTTTAATCCATGATGTACACCCTTCATGGTACGTATTTTTATCCATGATATACACTCTGCATGGTATGTATTTTTATCTGTGATCTACACCCTTCATGGTATGTATTTTAATCCATGATGTACACTCTGCATAGTACGTATTTTAATCCATGATGTACACCCTTCATGGTATGTATTTTGATCCATGATGTACACCCTTCATGGTATGTATTTTTATCCATGATGTACACTCTGCATGGTAGGTATTTTAACCCATGATGTAAACCCTTCATGGTACATATTTTAATCTATGATATACACCCTCCATGGTACATATTTTAATCCCTAATGTACACCCTTCATTCTACATGTTTTAATCCGTGATGTACACCCTTCATTCTACGTATTTTAATCCCTGATGTACACCCTTCATGTTACGTATTTTAATCGATGATGTACATCCTTCATGGTATGTATTTTAATCCATGATGTACAACCTGCATGCTAAATATTTTTTTCCATGATGTACACCCTTTATGGTATGTATTTTAATCCATGATGTACACTTTGCATGGTATGTATTTTAATCCATGATGTACGCTCTGCATGGTACGTCTTTTAATCCATGATGTACACCCTTCATGGTATGTATTTTAATCCATGATGTACACCCTTCATGGTACGTATTTTAATCCATGATGTACACCCTTCATGGTACGCATTTTAATCCGTGATGGACACCCTTCATGGTACATATTTTAATCCACGATGTACACCCTTCATGGTAGGAATTTTAATCCCTGATGTACACCCTGCATGTTATATATTTTAATCCGTGATGTACACCCTTCATGGTATGTATTTTAATCCACGATGTACACCATTCATGGTATGTATTTGAATCCGTGATGTACGCCCTTCATGGTACGTATTTTAATCCGAGATGTACTCCCTCCATGGTACATATTTTAATCCCGGATGTACACCCTCCATGGTACATATTTTAATGCGTGATGTACACCCTTCATGGTACGTATTTTAATCCATGATGTACACCCTTTATGGTAGGTATTTTAATCCGTGATGTACACCCTTCATGGTACATATTTTAACCCATGATGTAAACCCTTCATGGGGCCCCGAGTGGCCGAGTGGTCTAAAGCGCTGATCGTTACGGATCACTGCCATCTCACCTCTGTCTGCGTGAGTTCGAGTCCAGGCTCGGCTAACATGGGTATGTGAGAAAGCCTGCCAGTAGCTTCTCGTGGGTCGGTGGTTCTTCCCGGGGTTTTTCAGGGTTCTTCCTCCACCATTAATACTGGCTGCCATGTATAGCCTATCTTGTGCTGAAAAATGGCGTTAAACCCTATAACAACAACAACAATAAGCCCTTCATGGCACGTATTTTAATACATGATGTACACACTTTATGGTATGATGTACACCCTTCATGGTATGTATTTTTATCCATGATGTACACCCTTCATGGTACGTATTTTAATCCATGATGTACACCCTTCATGATACGTATTTTAATCCATGATGTACACCCTTTATGGTATGTAGTTTAATCCATGATGTACACTCGGCATGGTGTGTATTTTAATCCATGATGTTCACTCTGCATGGTACGTATTTTAATCCATGATGTACACCCTTCATGGTACATATTTTAATCCTTGATGTACACCCTGCATGGTACATATATCCATGATGTACACTCTTCATGGTATGTATTTTAACCGATGATGTACACCCTTTATGGTATGTATTTTGATCCATGATGTACACCCTTCATGGTACGTATTTTAATTAATGATGTACACCCTTCATAGTACGTATTTTAACCCATGATGTACACTCTGCATGGTACATATTTTAACCCATGATGTTCATGCTTCATGGTACGTATTTTAATCCATGATGTACACCCTTTATGATACATATTTTAATCCATGATGTTCATGCTTCATGGTACGTGTTTTAATCCATGATGTACACCCTTTATGGTACATATTTTAACCCATGATGTACACCCTTTATGGTACATATTTTAACCCATGATGTACACCCTTTATGGTACATATTTTAACCCATGATGTACACTCTGCATAGTATGTATTTTAATCCTTGATGTACATCCTGCATGGTGCCTATTTTAATCCATGACGTACACCCTGCACAGTGCGTTTTCTTGAAGAATTACATTTGTTAGACATTGATTTGACAATGTCTGTTGCTGCTGCAAAAAACAATCCCAAAATATTTAAAAAATGAATATGACTTTCTTAGTTTCAACTTAACTGATGAGGTAAGAAAAAAGCTATTGCCTGATAGATTTAAAATTGCAGCAATTTTTGCATAGTATATAATTCTGTGAATATTAGAGAGCAAAAGTTCACACTTGAAATGTTAAAGAAAGTTCCAGTCTAAAAACTTGAGACAGTAATTGTGTTCCATTTTCCCTGGATGGGTTTTAGGTCCCGTAAGGAAACTTTTTCTGGTAGGAATATCACAGATTTTCCATTTACACCTACATTCCTGCAAAATAAAAAAATTCCAGGTTGATTCTGCCTTCTTTCAAGCCAGTGTCCAAGTGGATCTTTGCTGGATTTTTTGTGCAGTGAACCTATAAGTGATAATGATTGGTTATCGCTATTATTTTTGGTCAAGGTTAAAATGTGTGGGTTTTTTTTTTATGTGTGTGTGCATGCGTATATGCATATGTATATCATAATTATGTAAGAACAAGAAACACAACCACGGTAGCAGAAAGAAAATGATGAAAGTTACAGAGACCTTGGGCAATCCTCAATGATTTATGACCTGTCATATATCAACCAATCTGGCTATTTGTTGCCAAAGACCAAGATTTTATGAATTTTTAAAATTCTCATTAAGCTATTATTTTATGGACAGTTGGTGACAATGTACTTTTTTCTACATACTTTATATATTCACCTAAATAAAAGTAGTGCCAGAAAGTGGACAACAGCCTATAAAAATTCTAATGATTTTAGATTGCTTGAACCCCTAAGGATGGAAAGGGTCCATTTTATTTCAAAGTTCAGTTCTCCAACATTTCAAGAGTGATGATCATTAAGAAATGTTCTTTGTATGAAAGTGTCCACTAAGGCAGGTTTAAATGGATTTAAATACCACTTTGATTAAGGACAGAATGAACTGATGCCAAACATTGCACTTCATTAAAAACATGACTAATGACAAAACTGACTCCAGTATTTCCAAATATACTCAGATTTATAGTGAACTGTTCTGACTTTTGCTTGGTGCTTTTGAAGTAGAATTAGAATATCCACACCTTAGAATTTTAGCTTGGCTTTATCTCTGATCTTACTTACTCCAGATTGTATTCATTAGAAATGTTGACTTTCTGACTGGGTCTGATCTCTTTCAAGTGTGTTATCGAAAGGAGTATGCATTCACTTTTTTCATCCCTATTTTGCACTAGTTGGTGGTCTTGGTGGTCACACTTTTTAAATTGTGATATTTTAAGTTACATAGCAATAGCCATTAGTATTTTGAATAAAATTATGAATAACATTATAATGTTTGACTAACATTATGAATAACGTCAAGAATAACATCATAACATTTTGAATAACATGAATAGCATTATGAATAACATCATAACATGTAGAATAACATTATGAATAACTTTATGAATAACATTTTCAATACCATTATAACATTTTGAATAACATTTTGAGTAATATTATGAATAACATCTTGAATAACATTTTGAATAATATTATGAATTACATTTTGAATAACATTATGAATAATATTTAGAATAACAGTTTGAATAACATTATAAATAACATTTTGAATAACATAACATTTTGAATAACATTATCAAAAAATAACTTCTTGACATTATGAATAACATTTTGAATAACATTATGAATAATATTTAGAATAATATTATGAATAACATTTTGAATAGCCATTTAAATAACATTATGTAAAACTTTTTGAATAACATTATAACATTATGAATAACATTTTGGATAACATAACATTTTGAATAACATTTTGAATAATATTTTGAACAACATTGTGAATAACATTATGAATAACATAAAAAACTTTCTGAAATAACATTTTGAATAACATTATAACATTATGAATAACATTTTGGATAACATAACATTTTGAACAACATTATGAATAAAACAACATTTTGAATAACATTTTCACATATGAATAACATTTTGGATAATATTACATATGAATAATGTTTTGGGTAACATTATAACATTTTGAATAACATTATCAATAATATTTTGAATAACATTTTGAATAACTTTATGAATAACATTACAAGTAACATGTCTCATCAGCAAAACATGGTCAGGATATTGGGATCACTTTTTCAAATGTCATTGTCATCAATGGAAAGCATCAGTGTTAAATTTTTGTCTATACCATATATGCTCACTTGAAAGTCAAATCTAACAGCAAACTTCATAGATCCAGCTCTTCCATTACATCATAATGTGCAAGCAGATCTGGGTCTGAACAATTTGTTAGGAGTAATAGGTAGAACAAACTAACATAGACCCTGACTTTCTGGCACATTTGGCAAAAGTAGATCAATCAGGGTCTATGTTGTTTGCAATTTGACTTGACATAGATAAGTACAGTATATATTAATAGCTTGGTTTTCCTGATGCTGTTGTATATATACTATTGTATGTATAATCATAAAATATGATTGGTGTATTACTCTTTATGGGGGAAAAGTGGGTCAAAGTGACCCACTGTTAATGCTTCATTGATTACCAGGCCTCATACATGTATTTACAAAGTTCTTTAACTTGAATGGACACTTAAACTCAAACTTGTATAGCTTAAAATAAATAAAGTGATACAAGGGATTTCAGAGTAGCAACACATTTAGATACAGGTGTTTGTTTAATATATATTGTTTTGTTTGTGATAATTTAAGAAATACAAGACCTATGACAATGGTAATTTTGAGTTTAAGTTTGCACACAAGTTAAGAAGTTTTGTGAATTAAAGGCTGAATCATTTAGCTATAATGTGTGCACACAAGATTAAGGAGTTCTGTGAATTAAGGGCTGGATCATTTAGCTATAATTTGTGCACACAAGATTAAGGAGTTCTGTGAATTAAGGGCTGGATCATTTAGCTATAATGTGTGCACACAAGATTAAGGAGTTCTGTGAATTAAGGGCTAGAACATTCAGTTTCTCTGTTTATCTCAGTTTCACTGTCACTGCTTAAGTAATGAAACTTGATGGATGTATCCATCTTGGAGGGTTCTTCTCAGCATGGGTAAAAGTAGGTTACACTGACATTCTTTTCATGTGCTAGTAATAATATTAAGTTTGTGTTTTGGGTTTTTTTTCTAAAATTTAGCTCGGCTTCCTACTGCAACATTGATAGTCAGTCATGAGCGTGATGGATGTACTGCCTTTGATATCTACTTTTTTTTACTGTATATGAACAATGCATCTAGTTGGAGCATGTTCCAGCAACATTTTATGTTTATTATATCCTTATATAAATGTAGCTAATTATCCATGATTTATGTGTGAGTGTATGCAACTAACTATGTCACTGTCTCGAAATAAAGTCATTCGTCTTATTGTTATTATCTTGGAAGGCACTTGTAGCCCACTTTATGTAATTTTCAAAATTAACCCTTTTTTCTGGTGACAAGAATCATTATCAATATTATTATATTAAACAATGACCATTATAGAATATACACGTACACGATGTTTGCTGTAAAAGCCCTATAATTTCTGATAACCAGAATTTTCC